>CALNHX010006629.1:0-86019 GCA_940337035.1 Agriotes lineatus
ATTCCAAACAACTGACTCGTCCTGTAAAGCATCACTTTCCTGACTTACTATGTAATATACTATTACTGTACTTGATACATAAATAAGTATTATGTACCACCGGGCGGAAATGGTCTATTGACAATCTATTTTTGAGGGCGTAATATGTCACATTACGGCCCTAGGGCCGTAAAATACTTTATTCGCTACTATTTTTAGAATATTGTATAACGCTCAGCCCTTATCGTCGTCAATATACTATTAGTAACAGTTGGGTTTTCCTACTGCCACCCAAGGAAACATTTGTATGGGGATAAAAATAATTCAGGCCCGCAATAACAATTCGCAAGTGATAATAGAGTATTTGAAGTAGCATTTTAATATACAGCCGATATGTAAAAGTAAGCGTTTGAACGGGACAGCATCGCAATTGCGGCTTATGTACTTCACGAAGACTTAAAAAGTTTTACTGACATTTTTGTGTGACCAATCATAGATTGAAAGCCGGCAAAGAAACCTCCTGTGTTCTCAAGTAACACAATAGTAAAAATGATCGCCGCGAATACCTGAGAGAGATAGACCCGCGTCATTACAAAACTAAAATTGAATTGCTTAAGTTGGGCGATTCATGCTAGATTCTGTTATTAGCAAGCAGCCAGGACAGCCTGCGCAAATTATTTCTATTGTTCTATGCGCCAGCTCTGATAAAAAGCTGCGTAGTAGACTGCCAGTACAAATGCATGGTAGAAACAGCTGTATGGTGTGTGGTTTAATATTATTGTTAGCATAAAGGTGTAATTTTAGTACTGACTAGCTTTGTTTCTGTTACAGGAAACATATTTATGTAAGAAAATTTGCTTTTTATTTTAGTATATAACTGCGTAGTAGACTGCCAGCACAAGTGCATGGTAGAAACAGCTGTATGCTGTGTGGTTTAATATTATTGTTAGTATAAAGGTGTAATTTTAGTACTGACTAGCTTTGTTTCTGTTACAGGAAACATATTTATGTAAGAAAATTTGCTTTTGAATTTAGTATATTTTTGGAGCGATAATATTTACAGCTTAGCAAGACTTCGGGGTCAACTATCCCATTATCCTACGCACTGAGCTGAACAAATAAAAAAAAATTGAATTGCTATTGAGCTAACTGGCAATAAAAACTACTAGGATCTGTTCACTTGTCATTTATTAACGCAATTTTAAAGGAAATTTATGTAGTGGAAGCTTTATACAGTGCTAATATTCAGAATGCGAACATAGGTAGCCAAATGAGTTAGAATACAGTTTATGGGTTTTGTATGCGTTAGACAGAAATAGA
This sequence comes from Agriotes lineatus, assembly GCA_940337035.1. Lineage (NCBI taxonomy): Eukaryota > Metazoa > Arthropoda > Insecta > Coleoptera > Elateridae > Agriotes > Agriotes lineatus. Next base: position 1,300 of record CALNHX010006629.1, read on the forward strand.
CATATACGATTTAAAATCTAGTATCCTAGGATTTAGTGTTTTCTGAAAACAAAACACCTTCATTCTGCGGATGCTAGATGTTAATCGCATATAGGTCTATTTCAGTCTAACGCAGAAAAAACCCATAAACTGTATTCTAGCATATTTGACTGCCTATATTTGAATTCTGTTTATTAGCACTGTATATTGCTATGTTACAATTTCCCTCAAGGATCGGCCGACTTAAAAGTGAATAGCTTACGTACTAAGTGAAATTATAAAAATGGTAATCAAGAATAAAAGCTTACTCCTTAACGGTCTTACAATATTACATTGGTATATTAACAGGTAAAAGCATATAAAACAAACAATTATATTACCCATCTAGTCTGAATCGTTCTTAATAACGTTTTTACTTACACAAAAGTAGTACGACGAAAAGATGTGGCAAGTTAATCAATTAGCAATATTAAAGTTGTAGTTCAAAACAAGGAAAATAACCATTTAGATGCGTTGTATTTTGAAGAAGACAATGCCAAGATTGCAAGGCAGTCACCACAAACATTTGATAGTAAGAGCAAGTCGAACAGCTTTGCGATGCTCCAATTGTAGTTTACAGTATTAGCTGAAACATTTATTTAAAGCATCATTGTAACAACTGATGCATCTGCATACGTTTACTGACTCGAATTATAGCTGTAGTTGGCTTTTAAAACCGCTAGTGGAACTGCAGAAGTTGTTTGAAATAACTTTTCCAACCTAGAATATTAAAAAAATTACTTTTAACCTAACAATTGAAACGTTGATAAAACAGATTACTCATTACTCACAATTTGTTGGTTGCCACGACAATCTTCAGTCAACTGTTTATTTATAAACAAAAGCAAATTTTCTTTTTGCAAAAAACCCTTGAAAAAGGGCGTCGGTTAAAATTCCAACAAAATCTATTTGTAAATAGGTATTTTTGGCATAATTCTTTGCCTGTTGTAATACCAATTAGCAAAAATTGTCGAACATTAGTGCCACAAGCTGTGGAGTAAATACAAACACGATTTAACAACATTAAAAGCGTCCCAGACTGTGCAGCGTATCGCCAACATTTGCGAACCCACAAAAAAGCAAAACCAAAGTCGAGCAACGAGTAACAACTGAATTTAGCTGGCGTACAAGTGCAGTACAGCATTCAGAAAATTTTTAATCAGAGCAGGAGCGAGAAAATTATATCCGCATCAAGCAACGTAGAACTACCAGCCAGCTAATATCACCTGAGAATCCGGTAGAACGCCCAAAATTTATGTGAATGCGAAAATTTATTACATTCTGTACAAAATAGAATCAAACATAAAAGGCGAATTTTTATAATAACGGCTTGATATATTTTAGTTTTATAATTAAAAAGTAAAAATTATCATTTTAAGCCATAAGTATCCATGGTAATAAAAATATTTTGTAGAAGTGTTTAAACAAATACCCTGATTATAATTAAAAAAAACGTTAGGATTTAAGTAAGCCTAAATTGATTGAAAATTAATAATTGCAATCCACTTGTGTCAATTCTAAGTTAACATTCATTTTATTTGTCTATACGCAATTAGTTTCATATTGTGTTGTTTTGCCTGGATCGAAATTAAAAGTATATTTATTTTTGCGCCGAAGTTGTACGTTTAATTTATTGGAATTGGATTGTGTCATTTAGGTGTTGTTTTAAATGTAATTTGCTTAAGTGATTGAGCTTGTTATTTGATAAGAAGCCTGAGATTAAACATTTATAAGCAAGGTTGTGATCTGAGAAAGATATCACAGCAATATAAATCTACTGAACTTTTCAAAAGGGTTACGTAACATACCTATTTGAAAATACAAAAATAAACTAAGTTTCCTAACAGATGGGTCAAATTTTCCAAGTACTCGAGTTTTTCATTCTATAAATATAGATAAAATCTACAAGTATTTTAAAGTCAAGTATTTGACTATATTACTGCATTTACAATTCGGTTCCTTCCAACTAACAGAAGATTTTTCTATTGAGTTCGGTGTATCCGTTTTCCTTATATATTCGTTTTCGCCATTGCTATTTACATTCTTTCGTTTTACTCTTTCTTGGCTTTCCTCATTTTTTCTTTTCTGGTGTCCATACTATTGTCATTGCCATCTCTTCCATTCTTTAAACGTGTTCGAATCATATTATTGTTTTTCTTTTATTTAGTCTATTGTATTACTAGTCATTACCATAATATCTTTTATCGTTCATCAACAATACATTTAACTTAGTTTTGTTTTCTTTGCTATATCCTTGTCCAACGATACGGTACTTAAGTACTCCAATTATTTCTATTAATTTTTCCATTTATTTTGCTCTTATGCTTTCTTTCTTCTCCGATCAACACTCCTAAATATGTGCATTTTTCAAATTTTTTAATTCTCTCTCGTGTGTCAAATACTAAATCTTCCTTCCCTAGAAGCAAATATTTTGTCTTGTCAATGTTTAATTTTAATCATTCTCATTATTCTAGTTTCCTTCTTCAGATCCTTTCTGTTTTCCAAATGGTCCTATTACTTTATAGTTGCTTTCTTCTCAACTTTTTTCTTAAAATTTTCTTTTCGGAACAATTTCCTTTGCTTTCCATTCGTTTCATCGTAGGAGGCATCCATTATTCCTGTCTCTGCTTTGTTTTAATTGGCCGCATATATGCCAAGAATTGTCACTCTCTGCTTCTGTGTTCATATATTAAACTTTCTTTCTCTTGGTCTCCATAAGCACTACTATGTCTACATTCATTGTCTTTACTTCACTTATAACTTCTTGGGTCTTACTGCTGACACATGTAACTTTCCAGGTTCCAACCATCACTGTTCATATCGTTTTGTGTACTTTATTTCGCAGAATTGCCTATTTCCCAGTATCTAACGGTGGTCCCTCTTAGCGAGATATGGATTACCAGCTGGGTATTAACTCATTTTCCTTCATTTCATTTTTCTAGTTACTCTCTCCCTTGTTTCCTAACTGTGTTAGGATACAGTACAGAAAAGGATTAAAAGTCTTTAAAAATATTTACCTTATTTTGAATTCTATTTCACAATGTTACTAAAACGATAAACAATCTAAGCCTGCTTTAAATTTCAGCATCTTGACCCAGTAACAATTTTACGCTTGCCCAACATAATGTATATAATTCTAAGCAGGGATTAGACGTATATTTGGTGGAATTAATGATAACCTCTTTAGAAAACTATTTATGCTCAGCCTACAGTAGAAATGTATTACTTACAGAGATATAGAGATGAAGCTTCAACTCATCATTATTGTTTTTGTTGTGATTTTCAGTGAAGTGACACTGGCAACAAGTAAGTGTGTTACAATTTTTAATTAATATATAACTAGGAAAGTATCTTGTCATAAAATAAACTTGCCAGTGAGTTGCACGATGCTTTGTATTTATCTAAAAATGAAACCAAGTATGTCAATACTTATCAAAACACCTTTCAAATCAGATTTAGACAATTTTTCTTCTTCACTAGGTTTGCAGGTATCTTCCCTGCTTAACCTTCTGAATATGATTTTGCCTGCATACATTAATGTTGGTAATGGCAACGATTTCATATTTTCCGGAAGGAATACTAAATTTAGTTAGTTGACTGTTTGAATTTGAAATTAAATACAACATATCTAATCTTAGCCATCGAACAAATGTTCGATATATACATCTAAAACCCTTACATTTACAAATCCTATTTTAGATAATGCAGCAACATTGTGTACTATACTAAATGGAATTCAGCTATTTGGAGCGACGTGCAAGCAGTCCTACTCCTTGTTGCCGTTACCTCTTGGAAATTGTCCTTCCGGCCAAGTTTGTTGCCTGATATAAGGTTTGATATTCGTTTAGTATTTGATTAGCCAACTAAACATTGAGTTCAACACACATTATATAGAATAATAAGAAAAGCTCCTAAAATAGCAAAGAGGAGTTGTACAGTTTTCGTAAACCTTAAAATACTGAGGGCAAAATCTATCTATAGGGTACCTGAACACTGATTCAGAAAAGACTAATTATATGTCATTTTCAGGATGTTTATATTTTTTCTAGTTTATTTAATAGTACTATTCAAACATATTTTGAAGTTACGCGACTAGATGGTCTGCTAATATTGCGTTTGCGCTTCCAGTCGACAAGTAGTAATTTTCATCGTTTTCAGCGTAGATGAGAAACATTTTTCATAATTCAGCTAATTTCACTGGAATAAGTTTTGTCAGTTTAATTAAAGTCATTATTAGACTAGTCGGTTATTTCGCCTAAATTCTGGATTATTATCGTGTTGGTACATTTTCATCGGTAGTCATATTGATATGGTCGCCAGGTTTAATTTCTTGGATGTACTGACGGTATGTGCTGATCTCGTATTACATAATTTTTTTGTGTAAGCAACCCTGAGAGGTACCACCATAAATACAAGCTAACTTTAAGACTACTAACTCGTAAATGTTGGATTAATTTGTTGTTATACAAGAACTCTGATGGGGCTAATTACATTTATTTCACTCTATTCGAATATATAATGCGCAATTTGAACGCACCTTTCTCGACCATGCAATGGTTCATACAATAAACGATCTTACATATATTTTAATGGTTTACTGCCCACAACAATTCTGATTGCCTAATTAACTAAATAAATAAGGTCAAAATGAGGACAGAATAAAATATTTTATTTATTGCAAGATAATCAGTAGTTTACATTAATAAGTGCACTTGATGTGAGCAGCAGTAACCAATAATTTTGAGGGATAAAAGTTAGCATGAAATAAATCAGGTTTCAGAAGGATTACGTTCAGAGTTTCAGATATGATAAATGTTCGGAAGGGCCAATGCAATTTAATTTGTAACTGACGGATTTGAGCTTAGTAACGTCAAACATGATGTGAATAAAGTATACAGAATAATTTGTTAGGTGCAGAAATTGTATGCGAGTTATGTATTAAAAGTTTATAAGCCAGCAAACGGCAAGTTAACTGAAAGGTAAACGAAAAAACAGTGCTAGCAAAGCAGTAATTGCAATAGAGTAATGGAAAAATGGAAGGAACCCGATCGAAATACAATTAGTGAGATACTAAAAGAACTCAAGTATATCAATATAAACCAAAGTAAAAATTAAAAGCAGAGCAAAGTGTAGTGACATTTATTCCAAGAAAAAGACAATTTTAGTAGTTAGGTAAAAACATAACATCAAAACTGTAGTCTATAAGTTGAAACATGTAATCAAACCTAATTTCTTTTAAACATATGAAAATCTAGTTGCTAAGTTATGAGACAGTCAATTGTCAAAATTAATAAAACAAGCTGAACATTTTTATGTTGGATGCAAGTTAAGCTCCACTTTTTGTACAGAAATTAATAATAAAAAGACATTTTGTTGACTCAAATTTGTGTTGGAGTTTTACCAGTGTTGCTGGGCATCTGTGGGTGTAGTTTTAATAGTGCAGGAGTTCCAAACATAGTGCAATTAGGCCAGCAATGTTTCCACCTGGTGCGGCGTTGAGTGCGCGCTAACTTTGGTAACGATCTTGAGGAAGTTCCAAACATCAGAAGGCAGATCTTTTTTTTCTACGTGCAGAGGAAAGCTTTATCAACCCGTGGGTAAAATAATTAGGACCAGCAACTAATTTCCAATCGAGTATTTGCGGTGGCGTCCTTCCAGTGTGCCAACTAACAGCGGAGCATCTCTTCAAAAAGGTAAAATTTCACAGCAAGGAGTTCGTGCAGCCTCGTAGAAACTGAAGTTCGTCCAGAATAGACCTTTAACGAGAAGTTCAACGAGGTTAGCCGTGACTACTTCACATAATCAATCGTATTTACCTCATGCATTCTTGCCATTTTGGTGTTTGAAAATTCAATTTTACTCTATTTGGGCAGTGACGGATCATGTGTGGATTGCACTACATTTAAAGGTTATTTATCTGTCAGTTGGGAATGGTACTATGGCGGACAATAAATTTAGGCCGACCTGTCATTCTCTCGACATCTACTACTACTACTACTTATGTCCAACTAACCTCAATTTCGATTTTTCGGGCCTAAATTTATTGTCCACCATTGTACAAGTTTATAACCAAGCCTTTAAAGCACGCGCAACGGATTTTAAAAGCACGAGGCGTAGTAGTAGATGTCAAGCGAATGACAGGCAGGACTAAATGTATTGTGCGCCATTGTACATTTGCCCTAATAATTGAAAGTAATTGTCATACAAGAAATTATTTGTCATACAAGGTGTTCTACTTATTTTATGAACCGAACCCCTTAGTTAAGAATTCTTTTATGTTTACCGGAGCTAAGCCCTAATTTATTGCAAATAAGTAAAATACAGAAAGAGCAATAAACCATTTATTTTTGGTAATTATTATTACGTTCTTTAATCTTTCCCTGAATTTGATAGGCAGTTGTTGATCAAAACTATACAATTCATAAAGTGTAGTAAGCCTTGCCATACTAATTATAAAATTTATATTTTATTTAAAACCCTACTGTTATTATATTTTTAAATAAGGCTACTATTACAATATCTTGAACAGCTGACAAAGCATTGTTGTTTACTGAAAGCGTTTTTAATGGAGAGTGCCGTGATATACCGCACGAAAAAAAAAAGAGTGGCCTCTCTAAAAATGATGATGTGATCGAAAGATGCCATGATTGGTTGGAGAAGGAAAATTACAATTTCACCCAAGTGCGGATGCAGAAAGCGAAAGATATATTAAAATGTACTTGACGTGAAACAGAAGATAAAACTGAAAGAATATACCAATACAAAAAATACACTTCATCAATTTGTGATCTACAAATTGATGAAGGGAATCTCATATTAAGTCAAGCTTTAAGCTATCACAAAATTATTTTGCGTAATACAGACGATAAAAAAGTTTCCACGATACACGATCGTTTGCGTAAACAGCCCGAGCTCAATATTTAAGTCGAGAGGCAACGGCCTGTCGGCCTCCTTGTATGGTAAAGAGTCCACTACAATCGCGCTAAAACTTCAAAATGCCTTAACATTCTTTAGAAGCAAATCTTTAAAAAACTTCCAAAGAAGCTGACATTATGATCAAAGAAACGTGAAGTTAAAATTTGGGCCACATTATAGGAGGTCAAAACCAAAAATGTATATGAACTCTAAAACTTCTAGAGCAATTTGTATCTGTAACTTCTTCGGGAAGCAACTTAATAAATAAGTACTGTTACGGTAGAAAACGGTAATTAAAACAGCCCATAAGGATAATTGCTCTAGCTAGCTTGCCACTCGAAACCAGGGTGGTTCGAGGTACCCAAAATGCCTTTATATGCTACTTCAAACTAAGGGTACATCGAGAATGCTCATTAGGTCAGGTGCCACAAGGTTGTCTAGTTAAACTTCAAGTCTTATAGACGTCTTCAAACTTGAACCATCAACAGAGTCGCCAGAAGGTGGTGAATTCGGCATCGGTTTACTTACATTTGCATTCAGCTATTAAGGTCGCTGGCGGCTTTGGAATTTAGCCGACTCTCGGAAAGAAAGCTTACAGACGTGTGATATTCCAATCCGATATAACATTGAATTCCGGGGACCGACTATAAAAGCGGTATGGTAAGAAACATGGAACTCCAAAGGTTCATATGCACAACAAACCTGATAAATCTGAAAAATCGAGCCCCTTACGGCCGGTAAAACCTTATGCTTGCAAATATCACATTCGCGAAATCGCATCAGCTTAACCTGCCACAATCTCCAACTCGGGGAAACTTGCGGAGCCCGAAAACCCTCGTAGGCACATAAAACTGTAGCTCAGGGGGCGTTACTTTGCCTACGAGGCTTGGCTTAATTGCGAGAGGAAGGCAGAAAAATGCAGCTATATCCAACATTGTCCCCGATTGCGCAAAGCGAAATGCCGAGAAAACTTCCATTGCGAACGTTGACCGCCTGAGCGGAGAGAACTGAGTTCACCCACGGCAACTTTAGAGAGCAAAGAAAGTTGGCCACGGAAAATTAGCATAACAGTATATACTTCTAGCTAAATTGACATAATTTTGCTTGTAGGGATTTTAGCATATTTATGCTCAGTTTTTAAATACCATCTACATGAAAGCAATTATCATTTGCGTTATCAGATTTGACAATTATTTTGGAGAAGGTACCTATAAAGCAATATTTTTGTCGCTACTTTGCTTTTCACGTAAACTGAACACGATTTAGTACAGTTACTTCAACTGCAATGACTGCTACAACGTGAAATGCGGTAACTTAGGTAATGAAAATGAGTATCCAAGGCTTGAAGCAGTATAGCAACAATGAATATAGATGTATGTAACACTGCACATGTACATCTGCATCTTATTGCGAAATAAATGCTGCAGTTAGGAAGTAATTGCTTTTTAATTAGTTGTTTATATATTATTAAATGTGGTTTTGGTGTTGCTATTTTTCTTCAATTTCTATTCAATTTTGTCTCCTTTTTAAGTTACTGTAACTATGAAAAGTTATTGTCGTGTCGTCGGCATACCGTATATTGTTAAATACCTCACCACAAATTTTCATGTCGTCTTCGGTATTTTCCAAAGCTGATATACAGACAATAAGGAAATTTCAAAACTTAAACCTTTGACTTACCTTTAAATGCATTAGAAAGAGTTGGGTCATTAGTGGGATAAATCTGGCTGTACCACCAAGATGCAGAGCGACGATTATTTGGAAATTCAGAGTGAAACAACAGTCTACAACTCAATGTATGTACCAACCCTAACGTTCGGCTGCGAAAACTGTGTATTAAATGAAAACAAGAAAATCGAATGCAAGCATCTGAAATGAAATTTCTACGTGGAACACTCGGAATTAGAAGAATTGATAAAGTGCGAATTCAGAAATCAGAAAAGAGCTACACACAACGCCACTCGTTGAAAGATTAGAGAACAAAAATTAAGATGGTTTGGACATATGTGCCGCATGGACAACAGCAGACAGGTAAAGAAGATCTGGGAAGCCAAAGCACCGGGTAAAAACAGACGGGAAAGATCTAGACGAATATGGAACCACAGTATATCCGAACTGCTAGCAGAAAGAGGGAAAACGCGAACAGACGGCAAAATCCTGGCGAAAGACGCCAAACCCCCAAGAGCAAACTGAGAAAAGACAGCCTCAACACTCTAGGGTATAAGAGGTTTAGATTATGACGAGGATGATGATGATGATGATGATGACAGATATAGCAAGCAAAAGCCTTTTGCAAAAATGTTTTCTGAGTAGATGTTAAACGATAAAGGTAAGATGATACAACCACGTCTAACCCCCAGTTTAATTGGGTGTCGTAACGATACGTCTAAGGAAGGGGGTTTCAGCTCGTCACAGATTACCAGTTACACTGTCCAAAGGCTCCACTTGAGAAATTAAAGACTTCAACAGATTAAAATATATTTATTTACAATTTACTCTACTCATGAGCGATCTGCTCCCTACCGAATCAGTTAAATTGTGCCGCCACCAAACTATCGTTTTGACAAAAAGGCTCCACTTGAGAAATTAAAGACTTCAACAGATTAAAAAATATTTATTTACAATTTATTCTACTCGTGAGCGATCTGCTCCCTACCGAATCAGTTAAATTGTGCCGTCACCAAACTATCGTTTTTAAATTGCCAAACTCGCCCTTACATAAATTTATTTCATTTAGACGCCAAGATTAAATAACATTAATTAAGTACCGTCCATTCTCAATAATGCCTAGTGTTTATTATATTCGCGTTATGATTCATAACCGTGTCTTTATTATCCAACCTAATTGTGGAAATCTGGTTTCAGTGGAATTTTTGTCTTCGTGGTCAAGACCTTTTTCTACCAAGATTCTCATTAATTCTTCTATATTCCATAGTGCAGACTTTTTAAAAATAGTTGAAGTACATGATTCAAAAGACTTATGAGACGGAAATCATCGCCTTTGTTTGAATTAGATTTTGTCGCAAGTACCTAATGAAGACTGATTATTCCAAAATGAATTAAAAAGGTTAAAATAATTCAATCCATTTTCTACTATTGGTTGTAGGAATATTTTAGCTGCGATAACGAAATTGGAACATGTTTCACGTTTACAGGCACCTTGTACATCGAACGTCAGCAGAATATTATAAATATATTTTATCATAGCACTTAGTTAAAGGGCTTAATAATAATTTACGTCAATATAACAGCAATTTAAAAAGTGATAATGAGGATCTCTATGAGCTTTGGGTACTTATCATGCCTACATTACAGCTTCTAATTTATGGCATTGTCTCTCCGAATATTTTTATATATTCAGAATTAAGGATTTTAAACCAAATTGTAAACGTCAGTCCTTTTTGAAAAAAACACTGCATCATAATTCGTTGACAATGCGCATAAGCTCATTTCTTTATTTAGTGGCGCAAAGAAAATTGTATAGGTTTTTGTTGCCATTTTTTTAAACCAATATGGAACAGTTATGGGACATGCTCAAAAATTAAATACAACAAAAATATACTTACATTTCCAATGTTCTTTATTTTATTTGCAATTTTTTATCATGTATATGATTAAGTTATAAAAAAGATATGGCTTGAAGATGCTTGAATAAATATCATTGCCTACAGGCAGTAATCCACAATGATGACGCACCTCCTTAGGTCTTATTTTAATCACAATCTGACTTTAATTCGTAAAACAAACATTAAGCTTGCCTATATATACACGTAAATTTCTAGAAGTATTAACAGTTCAACCAAATCAAGAAACATGAAACTTAGCTTTGCTGTTGCGATGGTCCTTTTAGCATCCTGTACAGTAGTACTGGGTCTGGGTGAGTGTCTGTTGGTGGTTAATTTGATGTTTCGGTCATCGTTGATGTTTAAGACCTTCTAAATTTACAACTAGCATATCTACGAAGCGTCGCATTGTGAAATGAATGCTTCAAGAAGAATCGATGTCTTTAAAATTGCCAGAAGATCTTCTTTACAATAATAAATGTTATTGCATCTTTCTTTCAAGCATTTAATTTTTCTATGTTCGTATATAAACTACTGTTATGATCGCAATTTTAAAATGTAAGTTCACTCTAGTTAAGTTTAGCTAAATAAAGACAGATTTAAAGTGAACAATCTGATTTTTTGTACAAGGGCTACGAAAAAAATTAAAGAACACCTGATCACATAGTATATGCAACCCATTTAACACTGTTGGCAACAATGTTTCGGACATTTAAATGTGCGAGGACCAATGGCGTGCCACATATTACTTAACATCATTTATATGCTTTGCTCGCTTGACCATAAACTGCGGCTCGTCCAAAAAAGTCCTTAATTTCGTACTTGTAACATAAGTAGCTATTATTGTGTCTTAAGTTGGAAAATTAGCTATACAGAAGCTTTTTATCATTAACATTTCTCACGAAACTTAATTCTAGCATTCAAATTATAGGCATTCTAAGAAGCAATATGGGGCAACACATTGTCCTCTACATAACCTAGCATTCAACACCTGACAAAATAACAAGCTGTACATGTGGCATAAAACTGTATGTTACATTAAATTCTCAGATACTTCGTGAAAAAACTTTATTACAGAAACTAATATTTTCCTGCAACCTTCAAGTAAATCAACAAAAAACAAACAAGAAGCTGTAAAATAAAAAATCGTAATTTGGATTATTAAATTGCACTCCTTTATAATCTGAAAACTGGGTTGCAACAATAAAATATTTTTCTATTAAACATGTTAGAGCCCTATACTGATAAACCTTTGCACATTGTTTATGTAAATATAGTTATAGTAACCCAACCAATTTTTTAAGAAAATTACAGCTTACATATTACACATTTTTTGCAGGTTTGCCTCGTTGCACTATCCTGGGATTTCCAGTACTAGGAACGGTTTGCAAAAGCGAGACCTGTCGGATATCAAATTCTATATTTGGTAGCTGTCCACCTAGCCAAAACTGCTGTTATCTGAAATAATACAATTTTTTATCATATTTTATTATATCACTATGCAACTAACATTGTTTTTTGGTATAGTTTTAGATTTGTTTACATCATTATGTAGAATACAGGTAATAAAATAACTTACCTAGTTTATATAACTTTTAATATGGCATGTAGGTGGTTAACTGTCATACCAGCCTATTTTTATTAATTTGGCTATTCGTAGATAAATAAAAACATTACAAATATATATATTTATATTTCTTTGTTTAATTATAAACAGTTATCAAAACTATGTACAGGATGAAGAAATAAAAATCTGAAAGTAAGACTACATTAATAAAATAATGAAGACGCCGGGTAGCGCAGTTGGGAAATCTCGGTTCGAATCCCGTGCGGGCCGGAATTTTTCCGCAGCCTTGGTGATAGGAATCGGGCTCGGTGAGACCGTTCACAGTTGGGCAGCAAATTAACTGTGCTCTACTCGGAACCACAGACCTAAGAGATAAAGTAGAAAGGTCAACATATCAGCAAGACACACACCTCACACAATTACAACTTTATAACCCGAATCCGGAGCAAGTTGAGCATTGTACCGCCATACGCAAGCGTATAAAGCACCACTTTCTACACCTCAACGTAAAATGCAGTTACCGACAATACATACATACATGCATACATAAAATAATGGTAAATCTCCTTCAAATAAAAACAAAATTAAGAAATACAAAAATAGCTGGTAAAAACTGAACAATCGTTGATCTCTAAAAGGGTTAATGCTGTAGCAACTGTCCGTGCAACAGCTCAGTCACATCATAATCCTTCTAAGAATTCCGACCTTCGGCCCTGTTCCATTGTTTACCACGCAGGCAGACACGTATCTGCAAAGTTCCGAAGTAACGAGAAAATTGGCACCACGTATAAAGAATTTCGACCGCTGCTAGACCGCCCTTCATCAACAGTCGTGTTAGCATTTACGTGTTGATCATATAAATAATACTGTTTCCATGTACACACTTTATTTATTTATTTGTGCTATTCATGGCGAACATGATTTATTTAGTATATTTACAAATGTTTTGAGGTGATGTCTCTCACGGATCTTCTATATCTATTTTCACAATTTCTATCCCTTCTTCTACAGGCTATTGAGTAAGAAGCATCATTTGTAAGTCGACCTTTAAAAATTCAGCTTCTTTTCTGCATTCAAATACCTATATATGTATTGAGATGGTCTTAAGTCCACAATTTGGCTCTGTTTGCAGTGCAAAATATTTAACCAATTCAATAAAGCACAGAGTTAAGGTATTTTATGAAATTGCAATTTAAAACAATAATAAAAATATTAAAATGCATTGGTAATGAAATGCGAGAAGCAGTAATTAGTCGGATGAAGGCACGCAAAAACAAATCATATTTCGGTGGGTTTGAATTTGACTTTTGAATAAAGTAATATAAATGATAAAAATAAAAAATGATAGGTTGATGCACATGTAAAGCCAGACCAAAGAAAAGTAATTGAAAAAGGCTGTTATGTGCATATAAATAAGCGTAGTTGTCAATCAAAGCAAAAGACAGTGAAAATTATGAGCAATCTGAAGGGTAGATGAAGACAAAGATAATCTAGAAAATTGCAAAGAGCAATCTTGAATGTAGGCAACAGAAGAGAAGTAAACGACGTGAAAATGATAGACTCGGATACCAGTGTATTAAAAACAAAGTGCAAAAGAGCAGAGCAGTGACATTAAAAAACGTGTGTGAGTGCAACGCTAAAGAACAATACTAGTTATAAGCAAAGACAATATTTTATATTTAAGAAAATGTTAGATTTTTAATTTATGTAATCAAACTTTATTCTATTTGTTGTTAAGATTATCAAAACTAATTTCCAATTAATAGTAGAATACCGTATCTTAGCAAACCTGGTGCTCTTTTGTTATTAACGGGGAGAACAATTGAGAATTGAAATTAATGTGTCTTGTCGAATGTTTGTTCCATTTTTTAATTGATGTTTTTCAATAATAAACAAGTATTTTACCACATAAAAAGTACCCAGTTTTATTTACCAAGCTGTGGGAGCGTTTGTGTTAAGTTCCACAACAAAATACTAAAAATTTCCAATCTCATCTTCGAGTGGACATCGGCAGCCGAGCATCCGAAGTTTCTGATCTTTAACTACGACCAAATTAGGCGTCGGAACTCAGGAGTCAGCAATCGGGGGCATCTGCGGGGTTTGTAAGAACGTCACTGTCAACATCTGCGGCCAGCAAAACGGAGCCAGAGGCAGAAAACCGTACGGCGTCGCCCTACGACTAGTCTTCGAGCCGGACGGCTAATTTAAAAAAAGGTAGGGTGCCTGCAATTTTAGTGTCAGCGTTCAGGAAAACTACTTATTTACGAGATTAAACCTTACTGACGAGGCCTATCGCTTATCCGTGGATCCAGCTACGCCGTAATAGCCCGTAAAAACCTAAGCGTCATCAAATTTTGCGAAATTGGACAGATTCAAGCATCATAAACCAATGAAAGTTAGCGTGAGTCCTACGTCATCTTAACAATGAAGGCGAAATTTTAGTTGCCAAGCGGGAATATTCAAATTATTTACTTGACACTTTCTCACATCATTTCACGATTTTAAACGTTCAAATACACGCTGTACGCACAAACTATTTTGTGTTCATCTGTCAATTTACGAGGTTGTGAATTATCTACTATAAACGAGTAAATGAACTACGTTGAGACAAATAACCTAAAATTCGAGAATATAGTGAAATTATGCACCTACCCCTGAGATGAGCTATTTTGTGTTCGCCGAGAGCTAGCTTAATAAGTATTGCAGTTAAATAAAATATTAAGAAAGAAACATTCAACCATTTTATTTGTGCAATTAATTATTACATTTCATTTTAACTAGCCTTAATTTACTGTCGGGAAAAGTTGAGCACAGTATAAAAACATAATCTGAGAATTGTCTATGGATTTGCCACAAAATTTAACTTATAATAATTTTGTACCCAAAATAAGTAAACAATAGGCAGTTCATTGCATATTTACAGGCACCTCAACGTGGAGCTTTTACAACAGTTATTAAATATATTTAATTATAAATAGTTCATGAAAATGTATCCTGAGAAGAGATCCCAAATTTGCCCACTTTCAAGTTTTTGTTCATATCCTCTAACCGTTTAACTATCTTTGTTTCCAAACGCTCTTATTATACGCTCTCAATTTCTTTAGTTTTACAATATAATGTAGCGGACGCAAACTGCTATGTACAGTGGCAATAAATAACCCCCGCGAAACGGACTAAAAAATGTAGCGCATAAATCCTGGATGAGCAACTTTCGGTGAGAAAACTAAACCCTCATATGTCAGCAGGAGGTGCGCTTAGAAGGGCAATGTGAAAAGGGTTGCGGGTGATTGGCAAGCGAGCGAGCGGAAATTAACGACAGTACTAGAAATTAGAACGCCTAGCGTAAGTGCAAGAGCGTAGTACGCGCGCGTCAAGAAATTCCAGCTCACTAGAAGAGACTATTACCTAAAGAGAGTCGAAACTATAAAACACAATTACTCTGTTGGCGTAATTACAATAATAAAGTAATTTGTGACCGTTCGGTTTAAACACATAATTCTACTTTATTTCTTAACGTTAGCCTAGTTACCTACCTTACCTGTAATTTAGTTGCAGTTATGCGTTTGGTTACAGATTAATGAGTAATGCGATTTTCCTGGTTTTGGTAGCCCCCTCTTAAGGTGTTATTTTAATTAACTAGCTCTGGTAGTTCAATGTTTACTTATTTCAAATTAAGTGTCTACTTTGACGTTCGGATGTTATATATATGCTAATATTCTGTTAGCGATTGGATATGTTAATATTGGATGCCTGCGACAGGCAGTATCTCTTGTCCCACTTGTGTAATTTATTTGCAAGCTAATTTCCTTTATTGCATTATTTGGCTTATCTAGATTATCTGAAATAAAGAGATAGTCAAACAGAGGTTTATCCATACGACCGTCAAGCTGATTTTGATCTTTACATCAATTGAGTTCTTCCATATATTGTTTTTGAGCCGATGCAGCTTAAGTCAACACACTTCACGGTGTAGCCGGCGCTGCAGTTAAATTAACTACCTATAATTTAAAATAGTTAATGGAAAACTAAGTTCACAAACATCATCAAATGCTCGTTCAGTGATGGGTACATGTACATGTTGTTTTTGAGTTGAAATATTTATGCTGGAACGTTTTTAAGTAAAATTATGTCAATTTAGCTATATGTACTGTTATGCTAATATTCCGTGGAGAACTTTTCTTGTGCCCCAAAATTGCCGTGGGTGAACTCAGTTCCATCCTCTGAGAAGTTGAAGTTTGCAATGGAATTTTTCACAGTTTTTCTTCCCGAGCGACCGGGAGCAAAGCAGGCTACAGCGGCATTTTCCTGCCTTTGCACGCGGTTAAACCTAGGCCTCGGAGGCAAAGTAAAGCCATTTGAGAGACAGATTTATGTGCCGACCCGGGCCTTCGAGCGCTGCTATGGCGAAGGTATCCCGAGTTGAAGCTTCTGGCAGATTACGCTGATGTGATCTTGAGAATGTGGTATTTGCAAGCATAACGTTTTATTACCAGCTATAAGGCGCTCGATTTCTTTGAATTTATCAGTTTTGCTGTGCAAACCTTTGGGGTACCGTGTTTCTTATCGTACCGTTTTTATCGTCGGCCACCGAATTTCGATGTTACATCGGATTGGAATCTCTCAAGTCTGCGAAGTTTCTCTATAAAGGTTGGCTAAATTGAACGCCGTCAGCTCTTCCCTGTTGCATCTCCCGCTCCAAGTATCTTCTCGCAACGTAGACCCATCGCTTCCTGATCCTCTTGGCGGTTTCATATGTATCGTACATCGTGTGAAGTACTGAAGGACACTGCCTTTCCCTACATGATTTGAGGTATAGTAACAAGTACTACATTTTCGCTAGATTAAAATGCTTGGTAACTTATATATTTATATGCTTTTTAAATTTTGTGTTTTGTCGCGATTTGCCATAATTGCGATTGCATGCTTCGTATGTTCGATTTGTTACCGGCTACATTTGTGTACTGTTGTATTTAAGTACTAGTAGCCTATTTATGGGCCGTTGTTTATATATTTATAGATACGTTGCCTTTGGCGCCGTCGTTCATTCTTGGTTTCGTTAGGCTGTGTATTCTTTTAATGGGAAAACATCATATTGACGGTTCTTGCCACACCTTCTCGTTCGTGATTCGTTAGATCTTTCCTGTTGTGGGGACCAATGAGTAAAAAGGGTACTAATTGGTGGGGACAAGGCAATGTATGCATCGGGAAAAGTGCAGATTAGTTTCTAGTTAGAGTAAGAATTTTAGTATTGTTCCCCTGTGTTCGATTGGTTGGTTGGTCGGAGGTATGCATGTGAGTATGACATTTTTCTTTGAGGCAAATGCTTTGTGCATTTCGCTGTATTTGCTCCAGGTACCCGGATTAGATAACTTTAGTTTTAGGATAGCTTCAATTAGGATTAAGTAGGTTAGTTTCTTTTAAGTTTTTACACC
Source organism: Agriotes lineatus (assembly GCA_940337035.1). Lineage (NCBI taxonomy): Eukaryota > Metazoa > Arthropoda > Insecta > Coleoptera > Elateridae > Agriotes > Agriotes lineatus. The sequence continues at coordinate 18,795 of CALNHX010006629.1, forward strand.
CCCTCTGCCTTTATCTATTGTTGTTCGCGAATAGGCGTTTTAGTTTTGGGTATATTTTGGAAAAGCCCTCTTCGCGAAAGGAGAGTGTTGAGTTTTTAGCGCCACTTGTAGCAGACCATTTATTTTTTAGCGTTTTCAGTGGGGTCCGTCCGTCCGTTTAAAATATTGACTCTGCCCTTGAAGGGCTTACCATCTTGTCATGCCTATAGCCGGTGCTTGCAACCAATTATAGCACCTTAGGCTTTGTTTATTGTTCGTCACGAGTGTGTAGCCGTGTAATAAAAAGTGACGCCTGCTTGTGGGGTTCCATTTTGTCTATTTTCATATCGTAATTTACATGTGGTCAACCTTTTAAATTTGGCGTTCTTATAACACGTGGCATTGCTTGTTTTTTAATTGTCGTTTTCAAGTGTAAAAAAAATTGCAAGTAACGTTTAGCCCTGTAACAAGAAGCTGAGACCATGATTGGTGAAACGAAAGCTAAAATCGACGACTACGGCATAACACGGAAAACCTTACCATTATGGACAACGGTGGCGAACGCCTGCATTCAATGGGAATAACTTCTATTAACGAGAACAAAAATAAAGAAAATTCTTATGGTCACAATTTGAGAATAATAACAACTGCTCAAAGAACAATTCTACAACATAGAATCATATAAGGTAAGCTAATAGAACAAACGATACGCACATTGTTACGGGCTAGTTTCTGCCACCTTGATATTTAAAAATCACATTGGTATTTAACCATTGTTCTACTGGGTAGAAAACTAAGCTGTATTTCTTATATTGAAATATCTAGATTCGAACGTATTGTGTACTCATAAAAATATTACGCTGCGCTGATAAAACCTCGGAACGTAAGGTAACTAGATCAACACACTGAAGTGTAAGGTACCGCCATTAGTGATTTTTTAAATATTTATCCTTGTCGCACAATTTTCTCCAATTGGGGATAAAAACACAATCTAACAATAATTTGAGTTTACAGCAGTGCCATTATACGAAAAAGAAAATTCCCAAAAACTAGTGTTTTCCTTATTGCCCTTGGGAAATTTGTTTTTGTTATCTTTATCTCACAATTTTCTTACATTCTCACGCGAGGAATGGAATGGCGGTACCGTACAGTTAGTGTATTAATCTAGTGACCTTATCGAAACGTAGAGTCTCTGTATATAAAACAGGTGGGACATGTAGGGTGACTTGTTTTGGATCCACAAACCATGGAGTACCTGATTTTTGCGGATTTTAAACTTTATGCATACTTTTTTCAACTAAAACAAATGAAATATATCTTTGTTACATCACATTGTCCTTGATTTATGGATCGAATGGCTCAACTCTTAGTACATATAGGAATTCTATCGAAACGTGGCGTACAGTTGAAATACTTAAACACAACTACTAAAAGCAAGGCAGTAAAACAGAAATCTCAGGTGAGACAAAAAGGTGTCGCTAGTGGTTTTAATATAAATAAAATTTTACAAAGGGTACTGCGATAGGAGTTAATACTTTATAAATGGATGAAATTTTGCGGAAAAAACACTAGAATTCAGAAGAGAGTACTAGAATCTTAAATTGTCCTAACAAGTTATGCAACCACACAATCATATCGCACGTCTCGGTACTAGGATTGCCCTCTATAATTTATTTTGAGCGTAATATATAAATTCCGTACTCTTAAATTGTATTTCTTTTATTATCTACCTCGATACATTCCAATAAATGTTATTATCCGTAGTATATTCCTTAGCTCTCCATTCTTTCTCTCTATCCTCTTTTTCCTTTACGCATATCCATTTCATCTCCTCCATCATGTATGGTTGAGGCTGTTTTAACAAGTGACCTTTGTATTTTCTTACTCTTGTTTATGCCTGTTTGGAAAGTTACCTCTTTAACATTATTCCACGTTATATGCAACCCTGTTACCAAGCGTCCTGTGTGTTGCTTCACCGATCGATTATACAATAATTGCACTAACAGCTAATCTAATATTATTTGTCTGCACGAAAAACAAAGAGTTACACACATACACCCTTTTATATTTCTCAACTTTCAACCTACTGTATACTCTATTCTTCCGTATTATATACTGCGATGGACCCCTTGTTATTATGGGACAAAATTAAATAAATTAAATTAGGGCAAATCACCACAATGCTCAGGGTATTTTTATTGCGTAAACTTTGCCTGTCAGAATGTTAGGCTAATTAAAATGGACTGTATTTGTTACTTTTCACATAAAATGGTTAATTGCCTCTTTCTAAATTTTATCGAACTGCAATAATTTTGTGGGCTAGCTCCGGCAAGAACACAAAACTAATTATCTCAGGTTAGGTTCAAATCTGAGTTTTATTTGATATTATTGTCGTTTAGAAAATTTGACTGAGAATAGCTCACATGCGCGCTTTATTTTAGTACATGCGCGCTACTGAATTCGATTTCTCATAACCTCACAAAATGACATTTGAACACAGAAAATCGTTAGGAAACGCCAGGTAAATTAAATTGGAAATTCCGCCTGGCAATAACCGACTCAATTTTGTTTTAGCTGTGACGTGAAGCGACGCCCGGTGCTTTTATGTTGTGCTTCCTGTAATGGCTTGAAATTTCTGGCAAATTCGCATTTTCTACTGACGTCATTCAATTTATTCAAACTGAGACGAATCTGGACGCTTGGAAATACGATGGACTTCTTTCGCAAGATGTATTCTTCAAGTTTACTAGCTTTCCTGGCTCTCAAACACTCAAAAACATGCCACTCCTACCTTTGTAAATTCTAACCGATCTGGGCTCAGAGAAGGTTGCAAAGTGACGCCGACGGCTTTATGCGCTTGAAGTCGCTTTCCTAGCCCCAAATGTTGTTCCGGGATGCTGGTTCACACCTCCTTCACCTTTAGGAATGGAGACCCCGGGCTTCTGCAGCTCAACTGGAACGTAGTCGATGTTCGGAATCTTCAGGTGCTCGCTGTCGTTGTTTAGTTTGGAAGATAGTTTGGAAAATTTATAATCTTTTTGTCATAGAAACTTCTACAAACACTACCACAGATGCCTGGTAATGGGTATAAATAACTGGTAAACCTTTTAACTTGGTAAAACACTTTTTATTGGGTTAAAACATTAATTTTCTGGAGTAGAATTTTGCCCCTAACTTCTTAATTTGCAACAATTGTTCTTTTTTGACAAAACAACATCGCGTTGCTTGGTAACCGCAATGTGGTATTGTTTATAGGAAATTAATTTTAGTTACAAATACACATAAAAGAAATAAAATTTTATAACATGTTTCTTAAATCTAAGAATTGTGTTTATTTCTTATTTCTAAAAATTGTTCTTTCTCGTCACATACAACGTTTTTATATTCACTGCTCTGCTATAACACTTATTTTAGAATGCACTGGTACTTGAATTCATATTTTAAACATGTCACTGGCTTTTCTTCAATTCAGCTACCGTCCTTCTGTATTGCTCTTTGCAAATTCTATTTTATCCTTACTTCGATTTCACCTACCTTTTACTGACCCACATTGTAAAAGATGTGGCCCAAAATTAATTGGAACTTAGCACCTTTTATGTGTGTTTCTAAAACCAGTTTAGTTTTATTTGACAGGAGTTGGAGTTTATTTCGTTGTTAAGAGATAGGGTGAGAAGGCCAGGTTTTGCCAACTCTTTACGAATATTTGTAGCCTATATTCATCCCCATCAATGAATACACATTAGTGGTTAAATGTATATTAAATTCTAATACATATCACCGAGCTTTTATACAGTAAATGTATGCCATATTTACGCCCTACTATTAATAATTACAATCATATGTGTGTAACCTAACGTAATATTAAACGCTAAGTTTGTTATTTTGACCCAATAGTTGCAGAATTGCTGCGTTGTGCCTTTTATATACGATATAATACACAATTAAAACCTGCAACGTCTGTTTTGAAACATAAGGAACTGGCGCTTGTTGCGTGTGTCGTTTACTTTTAGTTGTTATCGCGACACAGAAACTTGACCCATATCTTATCTGACGCAAGTTATGCAGTTTTTGTAGGCTAATTGCGTGCACTTCTGTATTTACTTTATTTCACATTATTCACTAAAATTCATGTTCAAAAATAGTTTGAACACACATAACCAACGTTTGTTAAGCCATTTTGCAGTCTTCAGAAATTTAATTCACAATTCAAGCCTTTAGGGCAGCTTATTTATACTTCAAATCCGTTGCCAGCACTTTTAACTTCGCATCACATATCCTAGCAATTTTAAATTCGAACACCCTGTAGATTAGCGCAGCGATCTCGAATTAGCCGTGCTTGTATAGGCGCAGGCAAAACTGGTTTCAGCCGGCGAACATGTCGCCTTATGATTGGCAGGGATTATTTTGTTTTTCCTGAAAGCAATGAGTCGATCCCAGGCCACGTAGTTGATAGAATGTGCGATTCGTCCGCCTCCCGCCGGATTGGGGTGTGGAGGCGTGGGTGTTCTTGCTGTCATTCGAATATTTTGTTTTTCCTACACGCGATTCAGTTAACAGAGAGTCGTTCGTTAAGACGCAAAGAGCGTATAGCTCGCCGTGTTGTGTACCGGCGGTACGATGGCCGAATTCTGCTTCACTGAGTGAGGGTTGACCCTTTGATCTCGATAAAACGGGGATTACATCTGCAGGTCGTTTGGATTTCGTGGCCTCACGTCGTTTTGGTCACATGAGGGACGCTTTTCCGCTGACGCCTTTACAAGGCGGATTCCTGCCCGCACTCATACGTGCCGCCCACGCTGTCGCACCTTCGTCGCCTTTGCAGGCGCGTAGCTAGGCAACCTCTCGCCCTGACGCTTGAGGAATGGTCGCGAATACAGGTATCTGTGTAACCATAACGTATTATCTGTCATTTATGTGGATTGAACTTATATTGTGTGTGTGCTAGTTTTACTATGCGTTAATCACTGCCAACAGAACGTATTAGCTGTCATTTATGTGGCCTCAACCCAGGCCAATTTATTGTGCTAACTAAAGTAGTGCTTTTTGATCGCAGTTGTCGTAACTAATCAGCTGTTATATATGTGACTAAACCTTGCACACAGTGCTTGCTAATTCATTGTATTTTGGCCGCACTCATTTGCCGCCAATTACTTGTTATTTATGTGACTAAACCTTGCACACAGTGTTTGCCAATTTATTGTATTTTAGTCGTATTTATTTGCCGTTAATTACTCGATATTTAGGAGACCAAATCTAGCACCTGTTGCCTGCTAATTTTATGTGTAATCGATCAGACATCGTCTGCAAGGCTTTAAATAGTCAGCGATTATTCCATCCATTGAGATTACAACCATTTTTTTGTGTGACCACTCGCTGTATGTTGTATTAGTAATAACGCGCCTCTCCAGCTGGGGCAATAAATTTAGGCATAGTGTAATCTTGGTAGCCCTGTAAATTACCCCTTTGTTAACTTCAGACCAATAGACGAATATTTGAACTAGGGCCTTATAATTGCGGCGAATCTGTGCGTGCTCTTTTCAGGATAAGTTTTCTGTGTAACGATTGATGTACGACGAAGTTTGAGCGTTGGAGCGACACAGGTAGGTCTGGCGACACCGCCTCAGTAGCGACGAGTCCCGAAATAGTTATTCAAGTATTTTCCCGAAATTGTAATTTGAGTTCTACAGCTTCTCGGATACCTTCTTGACGTAGTACCTTGTGTTCGCCGTGTGGGTCCGGCGCCGGGCTTAGACCCGTAGAATAGTCCCACGGTATGTCCTGCCTGGCGTAAGAGGCGACCTAAAAGGACAGCACACACATTTACACATACACCCAATAAACACATCTACACAACATGTACACGGGGGCAGGAAAGACCGGTATCTCCGTTTTTCAAGAAGTATCGAGGTGGGGCCCTGGTTGGGTTGATCTGGCAGTGGTAGCTGGCTTAGAAACCAGGTATGGCACACCTGGGCCGACGGGTAGTATAGGGGCCCACCCTTTCCTAACCAGCGTAGGGGGCTGCCCTTTCAACCGTCGAAAAATCCCGTGGTATGTAGTAGTGCCAGGTGGTGCCTGGAATAGGGCCCTGCTGCGTATCTCGGGGGGCTTCGTCAGCGGCGGCCCAGACCTCCTAATCGGGACCAGCTCTGCCATGATATTTTGCGGAAACTGGTACACGGAGGACCCCAACCCCAAATCAATCACTCATACTACTTCACGCACACTAACACAGAACAAGTACAAACAGAAACAAAATACACACCATCCCCAAAACTTAAATATGGAAGAACAAAACATGGATTATGGTTCAAACGTGCCACAAAACCTGGAGCACCCTAGCTCCAAAAAAGTAACAGAGGAAGGCTCCGAAATAAATTCGGAGAAAGAGGAACTGCTTCTCGGGTCATCAGGTAGCGAATCCGAGGGGGAGACTAGCGTTTCCCCCATGGATAAAGCAGCTAGGGAGGCTCGTCGCAAAGAGAAGCGAAAGGAAAATAAGCGTAAGACCAGGACGCTTAAGAGGCGAGAAGAGAGAGCAAAACGGAGGGAACTGCGAGAAGGCCAGGGTCTATCGGCCCGGGCAAGCCAGGCAGAACACTCTTCCCAGGAAGCGGCTGACAAGGGTCCTAGGGAAGCAAGTCCAGGCGACTCTCCAAAGAGTGGCCAGGGCCAGCAACCTAGGGGCCCATGTAAGCTGCAGAGTCAGTCCTCGGGAAAAATAAGAGGTCCGGAGGCGAGGAGAGCAAAAGGGGCTGCTGCACGCAAACCCATAGAGCTCATCACGCACTCCATGGGACGAGTCAGGGTAAGGAAAGGCCAACCAGGTCCTTCAGGTACCCGACCGACCATTAAGAGACCGAGGAGTGATGACCCTCCCCCAGAGGCAGTGAAGAAAAGGCCAAAAAGCTTACCGAAGCAAGCAGGGAAAACCAAGGCTTCTCATCCTTTGCGAAAAACCACGGCTAAGTCCCAGCGAGCAACGGAGCCGAAGCCGCCTAATAGGGAGAACCAGGTTGTAATCAGGTCTGACCGACCAGATGGCCAGGTTCTCCCAAAAGAAGCTGAGGCAATTAGAGCGAACATAGTTGCCGAGATGTTCAGTGCCATGGCAGGCCCCGAAAAGGGTCCCCAGGGGCCAGACCTCCGGTTTAGGAACTCAGGACTAGTGGAACCAGGCTGGTTCTTAGTCACTGCCCAGGACGACACCTCAGCAAGATGGCTGGAGGGCTAGACACCTCTCAGTGCCGAGGGACTCACCTTTGCCCCAACAAGGGCATCGGAGGCACCATGGCCAGAGAAGGTGCGTTTCTGGCTCAGAAGCCAAGAGAAGGTTGACCTGGAAAAGCTGAAGCAGATGCTTTCCATGCAGAACCGCTCACTAAGAGTGAAGCAATGGAGGCATGTTCAGACGACAGGAGGACCAGGAGGGTGGTTCTTACCTTCATGGTCAGCGGAGATACTGTCCGAACTCTGGAGGAGTCTGGGTGGCAGCTCTACTACCAGTTGGTTACTCTCGCAGTGCGAAGGGTGCCGACGTGGAGTCGAGCAGTCCGCCAGGACTCTTCTGAGGCCGGCGTGTCAAAGCAGGCCAAGAAGGACAACTGAAAGGACCACAGCCCCCGCACCATTAACTCCCCATAATGGATTTACTGCGGGTAAGTCAGATCACTCTTCAGCACAGTAGGGGCGCTACGGCAGAGCTGATGAGCGCCCTAACTGGCAGGAGAGAAATAGTCCTCATTCAAGAACCGTAGGTTTACAGGAATAAGGTCAGGAGACTGAGGATGGCCAACTACGATGTAGTGGTTGGCGAGGAAGTAACCGATCGACCCAGGACCTGTATCATGGTGTCCAGGGATCTCAGCATAGCACGACTACCGCAGCTGGGAACCAAGGACCTCACTGCAGCGGTTCTGGAGTATCAGGTAGGTGGTAGAAACCATAAGGTAGTAGTAGGAAGCACCTATTTTCCCTCGGATAACGCGCGTATACCTACGGAGGAAGTCGAGCGCTTAATATCGTTTGCCATAGATAAAGGTCTTCCGGTAATTGTCGGATGTGACGCAAATGCACATCATTCGGTGTGGGGGAGCTCAGACATTAACCCTCGGGGCGAAACCCTACTAGAATATTTGGCGTCCACGGATCTTGAGATAATGAACAAAGGTACAGAGCCCACTTTTGTCAATAGCATCCGAAAGGAGGTAATTGACATTACAGTGGCCTCTAGGTGATTTTCAATCAATATTGAAAACTGGAATCGGATATCGTGATATCTGATCATCGTATGATCAGCATGGAAATGAATTCCGACAAGCCTCTGGAAATTCCCTACCGGAACCCCAGGGCAACAGACTGGGAAAGCTATCGTTCCAATCTCGTTCGCCAAGGAGGCCAACCAGAGGAAGGTATATGCACAAAAGAACAATTAAGTAAAGACGTAGAGCAACTGGCAAGTAAAGTTGTCTCAGCTTATGAGGAGGCTTGCCCTCTCAGGGAGGCTCGAGTTCGTAGGGTACCATGGTGGACCGGCACTCTAGCCGATCTGCGCAAGGAATCCAGGCGAATCTTTAATCGAGCTATCAGAGAAGGGACACAGGCTTCATGGGACACTTTCAAAATGGCCAGGAATAAGTTTAAAAATGAGTTAAGGCGCAGCAAAAGATCTAGCTGGCGGAAATACTGTGCAGAGTTAAACTCAGTATCAGACTCTGCTAGACTGATAAAAATCCTAGACCGCGAAACTGCGCTAAAAAATGCCGATGGGATGTGGACAACATCCAGAGAGGAGTCGTTACAACACCTCCTGGAAGTCCACTTTCCAGGAGACGGCGCCATCCAGTTAGCACCCATAGAGGAACAGGAACCAGTTCCTATAGAGAACTGGCAGTTCGCTGAGGGAATTATAACGGAAGGTGCAGTCACATGGGCAGTACAGGAGTTTGATCCCTTTAAGTCGCCGGGGCCAGATGGGATCTTCCCAGCATTGCTTCAGAAAGGCCTGGATATCCTTCTTCCACATATAGTAAGGGTATATAGGGCCAGCGTAGCAATGGGATGGGTCCCAGAACAGTGGAAGGCAGCCAGAGTGGTCTTTATTCCCAAGACGGGAAGGGAGGACTACACAACTGCCAAATCATTTAGGCCCATTAGTCTTACATCCTTTCTTTTAAAGACCTTGGAAAGGATCATTGATAGGCATCTAACGGAAAGGGTAATAAGAACACACCCATTCCACAGGAATCAGCACGCATACAGACGTGGAAGATCGACCGAAACTGCACTCCACGCTGTCGTGCACAAGGTCGAAAGGGCACTACACTATAAGGAAGTGGCCCTTGCAGTACTTTTTGACATCGAAGGCGCATTCGACAAGGCAAGAACGGCTACAATATGTCAAGCCTTACAGGTCAGGGAAACCCCTCCCGTTCTGGTCAGTTGGGTGAGAACAACACTGGAGCAAAGAACCGTGACGGCAAACCTAGGGGACTGTTCAGTGAGGGCCAGGGTGACGGGAGGTTGCCCGCAAGGCAGTTGCCTCTCACCTCACCTGTGGTGTCTTATGATGGACGGTCTACTGGGATGCCTAACGGAAGAGGGCTTCTATGCACAAGGATACGCAGACGATGGACTGGTACTTGTTACTGGCAGGTTCCTAAACATCGTTTGCGATAGAATGCAGGTAGCTTGCAGGATTATTGAAAGATGGTGTGAAGAGAAAGGTCTGTCGGTAAACCCACTAAAAACTGAGATCATTCTCTTCACAAAAAGACGAAAACTTCAGGGTCTGAGAATACCCATTATGTACGGAAGACCACTTGCATTAGTGCAAGAGGTCAAGTACCTGGGGGTAATCCTCGACAGCAAATTAAGTTGGAGGTCGCATGTCGACAGGACGGTGAAGAAATCGACAACGACCTTATGGCAGTTGCGCAGAGTTATAGGCAAGAACTGGGGATAAACCCCAAGATTCTGCACTGGCTCTACACATTGGTAGTAAGGCCAAGAGTTCAGTACGGCTCAGTCGTCTGGTGGCCTAGTGTAGAGCGCCCCAGTATTTCCGTAAGATTGGCAAAGGTCCAACGACTAGCCTGTCTCGGAATTACAGGGGCAATGAGGACAACCCCAACAGCCGCACTGGAGGTAATATTGGGACTCCCGGGCCTCGACAAATTGATAAAGAGAGAGGCCATGGCTACCCACCTCAGAATGCGGGATACGGGGCTATGGAATGACCAGAGAGTTCGCACGGGCCATGCTAGGATCGCCGACATGGCTGCTAGAGAAATACCTCTATCAGCCTACAGGGTAACCGAAGCAGAGGACCGGCTAAGGTTAGAAAAAGGATTCTCTCTCACTATCCCAACAAGGGAACAGTGGGAGCAAAAAAGGGTTAAGTTCCAGTCGAATGCCTTGATATGCTACACGGATGGTTCTCGAGTGGCGGAAAGGCAATCCTCTGGAGCAGAAATTTATATGGAAGGCCGGGGGGTGCAAGAAAGCTATGCTTTAGGAAGATTCACCACGGTATTCCAAACAGAAGTTTATGCCATCCTATCGGTGGCAACAAGGAACGAGGTTAGGATATCCCCAGACCAAAAATTTATATTTGCTCCGACGGCCAAGCCGCACTAAAAGCAATCTTCTCGGCCAGGACAAGATCAGCTCTTGTCCAGGAATGTGGCGATGCTTTAGCCGAATTGGCAAGGGAAAAGGACGTCGAGCTCATCTGGGTCCCGGGACACACGGGGGTCCAAGGCAACGAGAAGGCGGACGAACTAGCCAAACTCGGAGCCGGGGAAACTTGTTTTGGACCGGAACCTTTTTTGGGTATAACAAGGCAGCAGGTCTCAGCAGCCCTAACCGGGTGGGCCTACAAGACCAGCGAGGAAAAGTGGAAAGGATGCAGGGGCTGTCGTCAGGCAAAGTACCACATAGCGGGATTTGATTCAAAGAAATCGGTCTGGCTAATGGGAAGGAGCCGAAGAACCACAAATCTTTTGATAGGGATCTTGACAGGCCACTGTAAACTAAAGAGACACCTAACACTGATAGGAGTAGAGGAAGATCCCATCTGCCCAAGATGTGGGAGGGACGAGGAAACGTCCTTTCACTACTTGGGAGAATGCGAAGCGTACCAGCGACTGAGGTATAGAACCTTTGGAGCACCTACGCTTCGAATGGAAGAGTTGAACTCCCTATCCTGGGCCGAAATTCTGATCTTCATTAGAAAATCAGGAAGGTTTAAGCAGGGAGAAGAGCCCATCGAAGAGGACGATAATGAAGGCGGTTGAGGGGATGGCATGGGGTTGTCAAAAAGGGCCTATGGTGGCCTACTTGCTAGACTTCGGTCTCCCCACAACTACTACTACTAGTACCTTGTGTACTTCTCGTCCCGTCTAACCGTCCAGGTCCGGTTGCACGAGTATACCCCGAGACAGGCCTGGTGGCGCCCTATTTACTTTTATCGTTAATTGTCGCCTCTGGCCGTTGCGCTTAGGTAATCTCGTAGAGAAAGCTCCCTTGCTCCACTGAAAGCTTAGCCGGCATTATCTTGTTGTGGCGTGGGCAGCGGCGTAGGTGAACCTTCCGTACCGATTTTGTAGAATATCACCCGCGCCGGCCGTTTAGTTGTTGTATGAGCCGGTGCGGTGTCGTGAAGACCGTAACACGTTTTGTGTTATTTAATTTCATTTGGTATGGCTTTAAATATGCACAAATTTATCATATTACTTATATTATAAATCTTTCTTTTACTCAAACTTCAAATTCAATCGCTCTTAAATCTGCTTTGCTTATGCTTGCCTTGATCCCTCTAATTATTCAGGATAAACGAAAGCGCCTTTTCTGGAGGTTTGTTCGTTAGTAGCGCCTTTTCCCGATTTGTTTTCAATAGATATAAGTTCAGATGCAACTAATAACGCCAAATTAAAAAAAGGAGTCTAAAAATATTTATTTACAACAATGTAACATTAATTACAAAACATACAGTTCAAATAACTAGAGTAACTAACTATTGTCATATTAAGCTCAAGAAGAAAGTCTATACGATGGCATTCCTCTCCGAGACAGTATAATAGCACGGGAATAAAGCAAATGATTTCAAGCATTTATATAGTTATGCAGCTGCCAACTTGATGATGCGTCGTTCCCTCCATTTTTCCTGCCTGTTTATTAGATTCCTTTGCTTACATATGTTTAGGACTAACCTGCACTTCATACATTAGTAATGAATGCAGGTAATACAATAATTATCTATAAAAACAACAACTTTTTGGCGACGTATTAATAATTGCAAACGTTTTGATAAATTTACATTTTCAATAACAATTCCTTCCTAATTAAACAGCGTGATTGAGGTTGACTTCAGAACATTAGCTTATATACCGTCATTATTGCAAGATTTGTAATACTTACAAAAATAATTAAGTGGCTTCTTGCTCTTAAATCAACCCCAATTACAATTTTCATAATTTTTGCTGTACTCACCCAAAATTGATAGAAAAATGCTGTACGTAAGTCCAGGATACATCTTTTTACTTCTTGTTTTATGATACTGAAAATACTGCAAAAATGTATACGACTCAAACGTATACAGCATTATTCTACCATTTTAATGTAATACTATGATGCTATTTGGATCTAAGGCACTTCAAGAAAATCTCACTTTTTGTGTTATTTAATTAGAACTTCTAAAATCAACTACTGGCACAGAACGAATCCCGCCATGTTAATCTTCACAAAATTAGTGTGTCAACTGACAACCGACAGTACGTTGGTCACACTCCCAAACATTAATGTTAAAATTCCCGTAGATAAGGCAAAGAGCACTCTTAATTGTTGCGGAAGTAACAATTTTGTGTGTGGTACCTGTCCTGATTAAGCGTCGATAACTGCTCCTTCGTCTACGATATACAGCAAAAGGGTCGTCCAGAATCTAACACCCTACCACCAAGGCGTAGAAACTCAAAATTTTTATGGGGAGGTCTAAGATCCCCAGCGAGTTGGGAATTACCTTCTGGACGACCCTCACAGTATCTACTGGAAGCTAGCTGCGGATTACAGCACTAGCTATAGTTCCTCGAAAAATGCCACCCGCGACTTCGTCGAGCCAGACTTGCTCTTCCTAAGAGTGGAATACTTATTTTCACCTAGCTTCACCTGTTCGTCGTGGAGCTGGTCCAGCTCCGTCTGCTTCTCGCCCACTTTGAGCACGGCGATCTCCGAACGTAGCTCGCGCAGTTGATTTTGCAAGTGCTTGGATTTTTCCAAGTAGTCCACCCTGTGGAAAAATTATATTCGTACAACGCAATTTCAATGTATCGGAAACAATACCTCTCCTTTTCTATTTCAAGCGACAGTTGATCGGCGTCTCCATGTGCGAGCAGATCATAAGAATTAGTGTTGAAGTTAAGGTTGAGATCAGGGGGAGGACTAGGTTCGGAATCCAAAACTAATAGATCTGAATGCAGCTGCGGGCTTAGTGGTCCAGAGTACAAGCTCGTTACTGACTGAAACGTGAATATTAGTAATAACTACAGAGCTCCTGTTAGAGTGTTACTCACTGAAATCGGGCTAGCAGTAACTGAATTTGAGTAAGTAGTGCGACCTAAAAAGTCCAAGAGCTTCTCCTTGGCTTGCTTTTCAGCCGCTCGAGCCCTCAAGAGTTCTTCCTTGAGCTTGTTGGCTTCTGCAGCTCGCCGCTCCGATTCTTCCACTAAGCGTGCTGTTAACATTTCCGCTTCTCGCGTTTTACGTTCTAGATTTACCTGTTGATACGATGATTTAATCAAATAATGTCAATGACAAGTACATTTGTACAGTTTGCTTAATTAAAATAAATGTTTACCTTTTCTTCCTCAGTTCGTAAGGCACTAAGTCGTATTCGAGTAATTTCCTGTTCAGCCTCTGATGCCTTTTGGCTCAATAGCATTGCTTCTTCTTCTGCAACTCTACTTTTTTCGGCAAGCAAATCGGCACTTTCTTCCGAGCGTCGCTAAAAATAGATTGTTTTCAGAACATTTTGATTAAAACAATAAATGGGAAGGTTTATAAACACATGGTGTTAAGTAAAAAACAACAAACACAGAATAAAGGAATGATGGTTTAGCAAAAAAAAGACACAAGAAAGTGCAAATGAAGAAGAAAGAAATACTCAAGGTGTAACGCTAGCTCCTGCATCAAATTTTAATTATACACAAAATGTATTAAATTTGATACATTGCCTAATCGAGCGTTGCATCTATCCGGCGCTTGGTTTTCCGATAACGAGAAGGCTCCCACTATGCACAAAGTCATGCTGAATAAACGACAACGTCGTTTCCCAATCACTGTTCTCCCAGACCAGCTGTAGAGATAAAGTCGCCAGAAGTTAAAGTACTACTTGAGATAACCTATCCTGTCCAGTCCAGAACTTCCTCTCCTGATGTTAGCATGTGATACGGTTTGCCTGTCTCCTAACATCGCCACTCTGACCTGACATCGATGTTAACATGCGCTTTGGTTTGACTAGCATCGATGACAGAACCCGACTTAGATGATAGCATGTGATTACGTTTGCCTGTCTCCTATCGTCTTCGCTAGCAACCCTTCTAATACGCATTTCCTGTATTCTAATCCAAACCCCACGACAGGATGCCGCCAGAATGTTCAAAATGTATTCTTTTAAAAATGTATTAACAAATGTGTCAAATGAAGTAATTTAGAAATGTCATTTGATTTTTCTAGGTTAGGTTGTGCGTTTTAAGCATAAAAGGCAACAAAAAGTGTGTTCGGGACAAACATTGATCATTAGCATTGATAATGGCATTACGTTTTCTCTGGTATATATTTTAAATCAATATATTCTCTTCCTAAATATAATTTGAAGTACGCTTAATAATCTATAATTTCGCAAGCAAGAAAATACAACTCGTCCTTTGGACTTGTTGTAATTTCAGCTTTGGGATTATAACTCATAATATTCATCAAAAAACCATCAACAATACGAGTACTACTTATTATATTACCCCTGAAAACAACATAAAAAGTACTAGCAAAATCAATATTAACAAATACAGGTTGTCATTAAAAAAGAAAGTCGATGATATCATAACTTTTAAAACAAATGACGTAGCAACATAAAGGTGTATATCCTATAATTAAAATCGCTATACCCCTTCAAGATTTTTTCATAAAAATTAATATTTACAAAGTTAATGAATTTATTCGTTACTTTATTTCCACACTGTATAATTAGCTTCAAAAAAACTTTTTACAAAATATGAAATTTACAGTAAGACTCGGAAAATAAAGGGTGCAGCATGGGAAACGAACATTTTTGGAATAAACAATGCTGCACTATTTATGAGTGAAAATAATATTTAAGGACAGAAATAAATTATTACTGAGGATAGGTACAAGGAACTTACAAGCATAAACAGAAATGAGGACAAAGTAGTCAAAGAGATGATAGTGTACCAAATAGAAATTTCAGGAAAGGAAAAGGTATGATTAGAATACACGGGTTATTGACTAAATTGGTCAGGGGCAGAAGGGAAAGAAAGAGCAAAGGGAAGTGTAGGATTAATTATAGCACCTGATAGGTGGCAAAATATAAAAATTATGACAAACCATGGTCAGTAAAGATAGTATACGTGGAAATGAAGATGCATACAAAGAAGGAAAAGATTATTTTTTCAGAAATATTCAAGAAAAATTAGAAAAACAAAGAAGAAATACAATTATGGGAGAGATTTTTGGGATAAAATGGAGAAGAGATCAAAAACAATAATGGAGAAGATATTATCGAATGATGTATGGAAAATTTACTAGCTATAGCCAACACCAAATTCAAGTATGAGGGCATGCATACACATGGAAGAGTTCAACATAGTAGAAATGAAAAGTCAATAATAGACCATCTTCTGGAGTGCAAGCAATGAAGGCAGCTTAAAAGATGTAAATGTAACAAGACACGCCAAAAGTGGCAGCGGTTACTATCTACTAAAGATACAATTAAAACACCCCCCAACACATTGACCCCACAAGTGCAAGAAACAGGTAAGGATGGCAATGAAAAAAGTACACAGAACTGCTTGCAAGATACGTCAATATCAAAGCAGGAGCAAAGAAACTAAGTCAAAACAATTTCTGACCGTCTGGTGCTACGTTTATTTTGACATATGCACCTATTTCTTTATATTTCCTAACATTAGCCCTAGTTATCTACTTATCTATTCCAGGAAAGCTACTTAATTGCTATGCAAATGTAAAAAATATAAGTGAGTTTATATGCCGCGACTTAATTGCAGTTATGCGTTTGGTTTGGGATTCTCGCATTCTCCCTTCACGAATGGTGTGATGTTTCCCGATTTTGTTAGACCCCACTAAATTAGTTATTTTGATTAATTAGCACTGGCAGTTTAATATTTACCTATTTAAAATCAAGCGCCTGCTTTAACATTTCGAGGTTAGGTATATGCTAATATTCCGTTAGCGATGTTTGGTTTATGTGTCAAGAGTGGATGCCTGTAACAGGTCTCTTGTCCCACTTGTGTGACTCTATTTGCAAGGTCATTTACTTGATTGCATTATTTGGCCTATCGGGAGTATCTGCGCATGATATCTCGTACTGCCTTAGATTGTCAGGCGTTTTCTATTGGATTATGGCGTATCATTTACTTTATTTCGCAAATTTATCATATTGCCGCCGTGAGTTCTATCGCGGTCACTTAGGAACTTCCTTTTACGGTCAGATTTTCTAGGGTTATTTCGTCCCACTGCAGTGGTGAAACAATTTATCAGCTTACTTGTCTTTGGAGTGAAGAACTACCGGCTGAACTCGTAAAAATGAACCATTGAGACTGAGATCGCGTCTTGCCTTTACAAGGAAGGAATTCGAGATTGATGGTTGTTACATCTTCGTTATTTTCCCAACCCTTTATCGTTGTTTGAGAAGAACGCCATCTGGTGGTTTAATAAAGCTAACGTTTTCATTCTGTTAAGTTGTTCTTACAGTTTTTCATGCCATTTTAAAAGGTTTTTTGTCAGTTTGAGCCTCTTTATTACACTAATTACGATTGGAGATGGGTCGCTAAGCCGATTTAAATCAGAAGTAAGTATTTTCGAATGCGCTCCGCGAGAGTATGCTAATTGCGTCTTATTGTTTCAGGGCTTCTTTGCATGGATTTTTATTAGAGTTAATAGAATTATCTGGATTTAAGTGTCTGCACTATCAGTATGAATTTCTAGATTAGAGTGTCTAGTTGCGATTTTGGCCTCTTTTTGTACTTTTTGTAGGACGCTAGATTCAACAACCTTGCTTTAAGTTAAATCAATATTTGGCTGGAATATTAGTAGGAATAAGTATATGAACTGGCAATATTTAAATTTTATTGTTTATGCGAGATTTACCGTTTATTCTTGTAGTGCTGTGTGTATATTGATTATATCTGTAATTCCTACGTACCTTACGCTTTGTTTATGAGTGCGTTAAGCTTACTTGAAATTAAAATAGATACATTATACTGTAAATGCTTCGTGTACAGGTCGCAGGTTTGGTATTGAGTTCGCCTCAATTAAGTATCCGTCATTATACATCAGATTCAATATTTTATTTTGATAAGATGAACTAGCTTCTTATGTTACTTATTTGCATTTATTGGAAATAAATATCACGTTACTTGCGCTGCATTTATATCCTTCTATACCACATTAAAGCATATCAGAAATCCCGCGTTAATAATTGTATTTTTGAGATATCTCTTTTCAATGATCACCAACTTGCATTTGCGAGTTGGAGGTCAATGAAGTTGGTGGCGCCCTTATTTGGTTTTGATCATTTTAGTGTTATTCAACCCTTGTCTGGAGTAGCTTATAGTCCATTTCTGTTCACATAGAAATGCAATATAGGAAAACCATTGGCATCAAGCATTGTCACTAAATAGAATTTTGTTGGTACATAAGCTTCTGGTTATTGTTTTTGCAGTGAGGTTAGGTTTATGTTGGCATCTTAATTATTTTAAATTGTACTTTTGGCTATTAGAAACTGAAATTGTCGCCAATTACTTAGTTAAAACCAAATTATAAAATTACATTTCAAGTTTATAACAGCTAGAACTACAATTTAAAATAATTCTCAACCAGTCAACATGAAACCTCACCTCAGTGCAAAAATAATTACCAGAAGCTTATGTACCAACAGCAATTCAATTTCAATCTAGTGATAATGCTTATTGCCAATGGTTTCTCTAGAATTTTGGCATTTGCATTCCTATATGAAAAAATGGAATACTAGCTGGTTCGTTGAACGCTAGTGGTTACGGAATATTTTTTTGGGTATTTACAGTTCGATATCCTGAAGGGTTGCAATATTATCATTATATTTTGTATATTTCCGCCCATTGGAGTGTTTATCGATCACACCTGGTAGACGAGTCGAGAACCATAAATCCATTCGCTGACGCAAAATCCTCGAAGACCTATTGGCCATTAGTACATTCAAAGACGGAAGATTTCAACCTATGTGGGGAAATAACTAGACAGTCAGAGAGAAGAAACATGTAAAAAAACTGCTCAATAGAAGCTACGAAATCAAACATCGAGACAGTAATATGAGAAGTCCCCGGTTTAAACAACTTGTAGTGGCGGAAAGGAGGAAGAGAAATGGTGGGGGGCCAAACAACAAACAGAATGGATAGACGCTCACACAGCGCCCAAATAGTAAGCAGTTTTAAGATACTGCAGACCAACTTAGGGAGGCAGAGGGCGGCACATGACATAGACATAGACATGATTGTATTATTTTATTCATTAAAAAACTATGACACGTTCGGATTAACAGAAATATGTTTGTGATAACGGAGATCCTACTGTACCTAATTGTTTTGTTCATAAACTTGTTTGAATGCCACGGACAAAATGTGCCAGGTAATGAGAGATTATAGTTAAGCTGTCTCTATTACAATAGCCAGATTTGTTTGTCTGTGATCGGTGTGTTTTTTCTACAAAACACTTTTGTGGAGACATATGGCATCGCTGTTTGGTACTGTCTAGTCATCCTGAGACGCAGTATAGTAATAAGCTTAACCGTAATCTTTATATGTCTCAGTATGTATTAAGTGGTTACGCATTATAAGTGTTCCGCGAGTACGTGAGTGAATATGCAAGACAACTGCTTCCAGGTAATGGAGTTAAAAATAGAACAAAGCCCTCGGATCACAACGTTGCATTTATGAAGAACGGCCACTAAGTTCGCGACTGTACGTGTAGTCCTAAAATCCCAGGGACGCCTGATTTAAAAGTGCATTATCAAGTGCCTGTGTAGATTTGCATTAGCAAGCAGCTGGCGCCCATTGTATCTCAAGCTGGGGTGCAGTTTTCGAGAGTAAACGATCACCTTGGGAGCCACTTTGCGGTGTTTGTAATATATCTAGCCCCACTTGCAGTGTCAAAATTGGAATATAACTGCTTCTCGTGGTGTTATTTCAATTAATATCAAGTCCCAAGATGTGAGTCAAAAGGTAATAGCTCCCACTTTTGAAACTATTTTTCATATCATTAAAAGAGAAATACAGGTACAGTGCACGTATGTAATTACCTTATTTCTTAATGTGATAAATAGTAATTGACGTAAATCAAAAATCAATTTGACATGTGATTATTATTTTTTTAAGCCTCGACTATCCAGTTTTACAAGCAATCGGACTCATAACTCCCAGCTGAATGGGTTAATTTTCAACTAACAACTTTCTCTAATAGTTAAATACTGAATTACTTTTAAAATATAATAACTACTTGATTTTATGAATCAAACACAAGTTTCAGGCACTTCACAAAGTTAAATTCATACGTTCAATTTGTTAGTAGCACAATGACGTTTGATCTGACATTACAAAATAAAATACATACTGTCAAAAATAATTTAATCAAATGTTAAATATATCCAAACTTGATTTAAATAAAAATTCTAAAAATAACCTAATTCCAAGTTGTGTAAATTTCAAAATAAAATTGTCGAAAAACATCGAGTACTCGAATCACTATTGAATTTCGAAAAATAATTCTTCTAAATTAATTCCTAAATATAATTACAATATCTTAACGGTTTGCCGCACCAAACTAAATGGGCACTAACCTTCTGAATGTTTATCTTGTACCTGAATGCTCTACCTCAGCTCCTAACTGGATAAATTCTAGTCAGCAAACACCTCCTTTGGTTGTTCACAACCAAATCAAAGCTCGTTTTACTGGTTTTACTGGCCTCGTTACCACGTTAAATGGAATCAAATAATTTTGAATTATATATTTGAATAATATTTGTGACTTGAAGTCAAATTTGATCGTAGAGAATGCTATATTACTACTACGTATCAAATCATCAATTATTATTTTTCACAATTAATAGGAATTTAAGCCTTAACATGACTATTTCTCGTAAATATAAATTCAAGTTATTTTGTTACTACTAATTATAAACAACCCTCTGGTTGCCCTTACAACCCTACCAATTGAAACATAGAACTGTTATATCACATGATACCCATTAGATATCTGGATATAATTATTTAAATTAAATGTATGTCAGAGCTTAGGGGTAGTTCAGGACGTAACCACTTCGATTTTACACATTAAGTCTGATAAGTACAGTTCATTGGTTGAAAACTAAAATAACCATAAATAGCCCGCAATGGCGAAATGAACATAACTAGTAATAAGGGTTGAAACGTTAATGGTCCGGCACCCGCAACTCCGTCCAACACCTTTGCTTTTCTATACCAGAATGCCCTCATCTCGGCAACGTTACTCATTCCCATATTGTTTGGGTCTTGCAGGCGCCGTTCCATTCTATAGGAAATTACCTATCGCGTTCCTTCTGTGAACTCATTAACAAAACAGTTCAAATAAAACATAACATAACTAGAATACATAACTCATAGGCGGAGACATTAGTCCAACTATCTTCGGCGCCGACATGTGTCATACATACGGTATGCTGCATTACATGTTCCATTCAACACAGCCCGAAGCTGCAATTTTGGCCTCAAAGAAGCACACAGCGCTGGAAACGGCTCTCTGGCAGAAATGTTACAGCCAGGTTAGTTTCTATTTAAAACCGTGAGACAAAGCAAGAAGCAATTGCGACATCGTGGGCAGTTTTTTTGGTGCCCTAGATAACGGGGAATTTCCTGTAACCACCACGTAGGCATTGCTACATTTGCTGGCACAGCAAGTCGTATAATTTGAACGTGACGAGGCGTCGTTCGTAGTATAGCACTTCCAGCAACCGGCTCATTTAAAGAATGGACAGCTTCACCTTGTTGGTGCATTTGTGCACGATATTTAAATATATTTTGCACTATTGGCGTTTGACTTTGCATCGACAGTTGAACATTAACACACTATTTCAGGTACTTTCATGCATGTAGTGTACACCTTGGAAACCTCTGGAGTAAACTATACGAGAGTCTAGTTAAGGAAAGATTGGAAAACTAATAGATGAAATAGGCTGCTCCCTAGTATTGTTGTAATTTCGTTTTCAGCTGTAACAAACTGGTTTATTTGTCGTAACACGAATTTGAGGTGTAACATGGTCTCAGTAAATGGAAGGTGGCTCAAATTATCATGTTGCCAAAGCCAGGAGAAAACACCCGATGAAATATCTTCTCATCGACCAAAATCATTTGCAGAGCAGTTGTAACCGATAACAACAAAAACTGATACACAATTACTAATTTGGCTTTAGAAATCTATGTAGAGTAGTGCAAAAAATAATCAACACCTTTGAGAAAAAGAGCTTCCTTTCGGATGCATTTTTATGGTTTTGATAAGGTGTCGCACAAGGACTTACTGTATAAGCTACCCAAAAAGGCCCATATCCCTGCTTTATATCTTATTGAGGTCGTATCTATCTGAATCAGAAAGATGTGTCCTAGTAAAGCACGAAGACAAATATAGTGACTTGTATTTAATAAACGCTGGATACCTCAAAGAAGCGTATTGGAACCATATATTGGGATGGTACATCCTTAATCATGTGTTGTTTGTAATATTTTAATAATTTAATAAGGGTCCCACCCAAATATATTTTGTATTCGTGTTATCAAAACTTAGGTTGATTAAAAACTACTTGTAAATTGATAGCTAAAATAAATAGTTGTATGCCCTTTATAATATCTTATTTATCTGCAACTAATCAAATAAAAACGCTAGCTCAAATTTCGGTAAAGCATGGCTCATCTCGGTTAAGGTCCACCCTGAATGCATTATTTATTGAAATTCGTTAAATACGGCTCTGTTCTCCAATTTTAGCTCAAACGCGCAATCAAAAATCTGAAATTAGGTCAAGTGTTAACCAAGATTGATGCGTTTACAAGATTGCGTTTAATTGAATGGTAAATTTTGTGAAATCGGTCAACATGTTATCAGTAATTATTTGAATTAGACTGTTTTGCCGGCATTAATTTGTCTTCTGTTTTAGATCTTGCGGGGAACGCTATTTCATTTGTTTTTATAGGCGTCGGTTTTGGGAAAAACATAACCTCAACTTAGATTACTGCAATTTCCGGATCTCTTGCTGTTAATGGATGTTTAATATGGCTGGGATCGGTCGTACTCTTGCTTTATGGTAAGTTTCAGGCTCCTAGCGCCAATATTTTCTTGTAAAACTAACCTGCGATTTCTGTAGTCTGCGGCAAGCTCCTCGAGTGATGTCAAGTAGCCGGATCTTCTCCTGGAGGTGCTGTGATTGACGTGCCGGACTCCTATTCGCTGGACGGACGTGCAGCAGTTAAAAGCCCGGGCTCAGGAAGCCTCTTTCTGCCTGCAGCTCAAGATCGGAGGCTGGGATGAATATGGCGAAGGTCTCGGAGACCGCAACGGTGGAAAATTATTTCTTTGTGATGGAAATTGAAACCCAGCACTGTCCCCTTGTAGCCGGTTAAATTGCCAATACACTGGTGTACTTTTTATTATTAAATTCAAGTGGTTTCTATGTAAAAACTCAATTTATTTGGAGACACAAAAACTGGCTGTCATTACAATAATTTATTCATTTGTCTACCTCCATTAATTTTGTTATAAACAAAAGCTAGTTAAATTCAAATAAGTTGCGGATAGTAACATGGTTCAAAATACTAACTTTTAACAATAATTCTACTTAAAACTATGATTTTGTACACTAATACCATATCTAAAATAATTGTTTCCATTTATATTAATTTTGCGTGTCTATTTTTCACTGCACGTCTCTTTAATTTGCGTTTTAACATCCACATGTCACTGCACTGATTAAAGTATTTAATTCGCGCATATCCTGCACTAGGTTCTATTTGAAATCACTGTTTTATTTTCACACACATTTTGGAGTTCATTTGTGTTCGCTTTTCTGCAATTCCTATAACCCTTGCTTTTGATTCTTACGTTTTCCTTCAAATGCTTTAATGCCTTCCTTCTTATCTGCTCGTTGCATGTTCTTAAGCTTATTTATGCTTTCAATTACCTTTCTTATAAAACCCTGACTGGATTTCACTATTAAAATATGCCTGATTTCTACGCTTCATTCCCTTGCATTTGCAATCCATCTTGTAATTATTAAATTTCATTCGGCTTGGCCTTTACTTTAGCACAAACCTAATTAATTAACTGAACTTACATCCAATTTAGATCCCTATGCGAATTGAGCTTTGCTTACTGTGTTCATTAATTAATTATTCTGCAATTACTGGCATTTCATTACAAATGTATTCATTCTGGCAAGTTCAAATTTTAGCTTTGCAGTTATATAAAATATCTCACTCTGAGCTTTCATAAAATGTCCATTAATTTGACAATGCTAACAGAGTTGATTTATAGGGCTTAAAACCATAGCAATATCAACAACTATCACGGGTGATACTATAATTTTCGCTACAGATGCAAACCCACAAGCAGCTTTTAGAAATCTACAAAATAACGAGACGAAAATACAAGATTGACTGAAGAAATTGGAATTTAATGAGAATAACTCTGTGCAAATTACTTTTCCCACGAGAAAAGATTCCTGCCCACCTCGTACCCTAAATGGCATTCAGCAAAAGCAAGCAAATGAAGCAAAATATTTAAGCATGCACTTTGACAGACGGTCAACCAGGCAATAGTAATTTATTATACAAGACGATAAAGTTAAATTTTATCCACGAGTGAATCGTTTAACGTCGAGACGAAGTCGAGACGTTAATGATTCAAGAGTGTATAATACAATATTTTTTTCTATAGCAAGAACTTTAACAATTTCAAAAGAAAATAATGACAGTCAATCACATTTCAAAATGTCAGTAGCTAGATTGGGTTGCTACGATAATACGAAGCTGTCATATTTAATTTAAACAAAAGTTAGAAAATTAAATTACTTTATCTATCCTTGATGTTAAAGTGCTACTTTATCTACCCTTGCTGTTAAAGTAAAACTTGAGCTTTTGTTTTGAGTTGATAAAAGCACACTTTAACATGTGCTATAGAAAAAAAACGTTTTTTTACCAAAAGAAGTCAACTCGATCCCAAGTTTCAGCAAATGTACTGGTTAATTGGCAGATACTCTCAATTAGCATTAAACAACAAAGTGCTGTATATAAAATAATCAAGCCTGTATGAGGAACGGCAAGCAATTCAAACCTGTAAATCTTGGATCGTTATCGAAATAAAGAGTTACGAGCCATAATCAATGTTCCATGCTACATTCCTAATACCTCCACCTAAGAAAGAAATCAAGCGTTTTCTACAGTGCGAGAATAAGTGAGCGTCTATGCAAACTTACTGAATGGACAATAGTAAATTGCTTAAATAATCATTATTAAAGTGACAATGTATGAACATAACCTTAAATGGAATTCAACGTGTTTTTTAGTGATTTGTAGCAAGAAAGGTCTTGTTTTCACCAATGGAGCTGTTGCTCTAACATAGCATAGTTTGATTTAAAAAGATCGTAAGAGCTGTAATATATTCTTCTTTAAAAAGTTACAAGATAATTAAATGTTGTTGTTGAGTAATGGTAATATAATCTAAATTCCATTGAAATAAGTCATTGACGTATTGTATGCAGATGAACATCACCACTTGGAGCTAAATATACAAAGTGCAATTCACGATGACAACAAAGGTTACATTCTATTTAAAAAAGAAATATGCACTACCAATCTACACTACCTACTAAAGTATCCCAACAGTTTCACTAACCAGTGCTTCATTAGCCAGCCGTATCTCCTCCTGGTACTGCAGCAGCCTCTGTTCCAGGTTCGCCCGCTCCCTCTCAGCCTCCTCCCGCAATTGCTTCTCCCGCGCCAGCCTGTTCCTCTGGACTTGCCGCCGCTGCTTCTCCTCCTTGGCGGCGGCCTTCATCTGCTGCAGCTCCATCGAGTCCGGCTTCCGCCTCCTCATGAACAGGTCGTGGTTGCCCATGCACAGATCTAATATCTGCAAGCAAGCGCAGTGAGACCGGCTCGAGCAGCAGCTGCAGCCACTCACCAGTTTATTCATTCGGACTTTCTGACTAAAGAACACAAAGTTTGGCGAGTTTTTGTCTACTGGCTTAATGATGAACTTCTTGTCGTCGAAGCTAATGTGCCTGATCTCCGACCACGTGAACGTCGTCTTTGGCTGCAGCTTGTTTTCCTTTTCATAAATATTTAACCCTAACGCTGTTACACCTAGCCAAAGTTCAGTCTCTTTTTTATTCTAAAAGCAAATTATTAGATTAATAAATGGTTCAGTATCTTTGATGTAGTAATTTAAACATTAAAGACGTTTAAACAATTTTAAAACGATATTTCCAACTTTAACTTTGTTTACAACATTTGTATTGGTATTTGCATGGAGAAATGCTTGAAATATTTTCCAAAATAAATATAAACTTAAATACTTACAGTAATAGGAAAATAATTGACTCCGTACATATCGAGGTCTTGAGCAATTTTAAGGTACTCCATTTCAGCCTCGTCTCGACTCATTCCTCGGTGGTCTGCGTACCAGACCCGGATTCGCTCCTCCCACATGTCCAACGTCATCTGGTACTGATCGATGACTCGTTGCGGTAACAAATCCTCACTAGCCAACATGCCTGGCTTGTACGTGTCTTCATCGAAATCACCGAACTGAAAATGCCACACTGATCACCGCCTCACAATTTATGCCAACACTCACTTTCGCCTGTACGGCATAGCTGGCAAGCAGCACGGAAGCCTCTGGCGGGCAGTAAATGTCCATCGATAATATGGCTTGCTTGACCTGCAAGAAGAACAGATGCTGAGTGACCTCCTGCACCAATTCTTCCGCCACCTCTTCCGGGT
This sequence comes from Agriotes lineatus, assembly GCA_940337035.1. Lineage (NCBI taxonomy): Eukaryota > Metazoa > Arthropoda > Insecta > Coleoptera > Elateridae > Agriotes > Agriotes lineatus. Next base: position 45,077 of record CALNHX010006629.1, read on the forward strand.
AGAATTTTGCCAGGAACATGAACGACGTGCAGCTTTGTGGATCTTTGTGAATGCTTTGGTCCTGTACTGTAATATACATTCCGTCAGCAATACCATCAAAACAATGCGTTGTGCCTAACCTTTTTTGTCCAGTTTCAGCCACGATATGAACCCTTTGGAATCCTCATATTGCAAGCCGAAGTACCAGGTCTCCCGCAAGCCTATCGTTCGACACACCAAGTCAAACAGGTCCCTTCCAGTGGCTCGCCACTGTAACGTAAACAGTTTCGTTATGTTTTCAAACAGGCAGTTGGATAATGCTTTCTAACTTACTTCCAAATTAAACTCTAATTCCGCATCCAACGTGCAGACCTTCACGGGAAAGCTCTTGCTGGATTTCTTTCTGCGAAACGGGGGCATTTTCTGTCGCATTATAAACCTGACGCGCTTCGTCTTAAATAAATATTTCCCGATTAAATCATAATTCTTCTAACATACAGCTTCAACTGTCAAAGTCAAAAATGTTAAGGTTAAACATGGCGTATACGCAACAGGCATCGGCAACATAAGCAACCGAATACCCCTATGCCAGGCAACTTCTCATTAACAGCTACTTGGTAGACAAACCCTATTTAAAAATTCCCTGCGAATACCAAAATACTATTCCAAAGAAACAATTTTTCCTTGTGTGATAACACGCGTATGTTAATAATGTTCTTGCCACTTGTAGTGTTAAACATATATTAAACACAAATAATAGTAATTTAAATGTATTGCTTGATTTTAACATTTTATGCTTGATAAAATTAAGCACATGCACTGGTTATACCAATGGGGTCACAATTATATAAAGTCTAAAGTCTACACATTACCCTTTTGCCGTGACGTCAGAAATAACAAAACATAGCATTAAAAACGTACGTCTTATATTACAGTAAATTGAAAAAGATCATTTAGATCACAGGTAGTAGACTTCAGAAAGAATTTGACATATACCTAACCTTTAATGTAAGGGATGCTCCAAATAGCATATTATTCAAACCAAGACATTCTTGATCTATGTAATTCGACGTTTCTCCTCTTTGAAGAAGTCCCTAACGCTTAAAATAAGATTTTAGGCTTGCTCGCTTACTTGTTATTGCACGTTATTTTACTGTCATTTTGGACAAATGTCACATTGACAGTATTATAAAACAACCCATACTTAAAGCGGACCTGACAGAAAACTGCAGATTTTTTGTTTCGTCCAGTTATAGTTAAATAAAGAGAGCAAATTAAAGCACCTCTATAATACCAGCATGCTTGTCAGCCATTTTGAATCACATCACAAAAGCGGCAAATTCAAAAAACTAGTTACTTTTCAGAAAATGAAAATAGGTTAATGTGTATACATTTTATGCAAAGCATAAAAGGCAAAAAACACAGGAAAACGAAGACAGCTGGCAACTCAAACACGAGGTTAGAAGCTAGAACAGCGAGAATAGATAATATAATAACCCACAGCGACTGAAATGTTTGACATTGTAGGGTTATGTTTTGGTTGCATCATATCCACCAACATGTAAACGAGAAAGTACTGTGATGCAGGATTTTATGCAACTTGTGCGACATGCGTCTGCTTGTATTATAAAGGGCTCTAGAGCAAATTGTGACGTCAGAAATAACAAAACATAGCATTTAAAACGTATGTCTTATATTGCCTTGAAATTAAAAAATATCATTTAGATCGCAGGTAGTCAACTTTAGAAAGACATTTGACATATACTCAGCCTATCATGTAAGGGATGGTATAAATAGCACATTAGTCAAACCAAGAAATTCTTGACCTATGTAATCCGACGTTTTTCCTCTTCGAAGAAGTCCCTAAAATAAGATTTTATGCTTGCTCGCTTGCTTGTTATTGGGCGTTATTTTACTGTCATTTCGGACAATTGTCACATTGACAATATTAGAAAACAAGCCATACTTAAAAGCGGACCTGACCAAAATTACAGATTTTTTTGTTTCGTCTAGTTCCCTATAATTAAATAGAGAGAGAAAATTGTTAGCTACGTCACAGCAGAAGGGTAATGTGTAGACCTTAGTATGTATTAAGGTATTATATTTAAACGAGCAAGCTCGTCCGCCATTTTGAGTTACTGAAAGTGGCGGCAAATTCAAATTCCAGTTACTTTCCAAATAGCATACGGGAAGTCGGAAAAACAAGGATCCTGTCATTTAATTTTATCCATCTTAAAAAAGATTGGTTTTTAAACAAATGAAAAGAAAGCAGAAAAAGTCGAAACGAAAACAGTTAACTAACACGCACGTGGTTCAAACTAGAGAACTTTAATAGTACCTTAGTTCAAACAACAGTGACGAGTGACAGAACTCAATAGAACTGACAAGTTGACAGCATAGAACAACACCTACACACTGTTTATAGATTTAAATAACCACACTTGGATGAAGACTGTAATTATAATTAGCATCGTAATGGAATGCACCAAGATTTAAATCAGCATGCAGTGTTCGTCTGGATCAAACATTACGTGCTCCAACGGTTTCTAGTCTTGCTTGGTTGACAGACGACAGAACGCACGGTTACCGGTCAGCGCAGCCAACGGCTTGGCGCTAAAATCCCTGTGACACAAAATCTAGTGGCATAAGCTTGCCTGGTTAATAAAGCACTCTAGTATGTATAACAGCAATGAGATAACATGAACAAGAAAATAACCCGTATTGCTTGAGTAAGAAAGAGATAAACACAGTAGCAAATATGCGAGTAGGCTTGACGTCATTTTAATTATGACAGATGTCAACGAAACATGCCTACTAAAATAATTTTTTCGTATGGTCATCTCTTCCTTACTCAAGCATTCTATTTTGTTGTTCATGTTATCTAATTGCTGTTATATATAGTGAATTTATTTTAAGGCACAATGTGGTAGTCCCGTTTCCATGAGGAGTTGATTGTTACTATTGGTTTCTAAGGGTACGCCACGCCATGTGTAAATGCGTTTTTCTACTCCTGTAACTAAAATGCCATTTAACATACTAACATACACGTCGCTAAGTGACCTTTTAATCATGCCTTCATAACCTATGACTAAAGAGCCACTTAGTCATGAGCTGAAGTTGGCAACGATGTTTTAGTCATGAGGTGAAGTTAGGTTCAAATAGTATTTGCTTTATTAGCCACAGCCAAAACCAAAATCAAGTTATTTTTCAACCGCCACTTTGACGTTTGTCAAGCATAATTTAACCTAATATAATAAATGTCAAAATTTTAATCAAATAATATGATGTTATATTCTCTAAATTTGTGGTCGTAGAAAAAGTATAGTATGCAACTCGTTTTATAAACTTATTAGTCACTCTTTTATTAAACACTCGCTCCGCTGCACTTCGCTCGTGATTAATAAAACTCGTGACTAAAATGACGTTTATAAAACTTGATACATAATATACTATTTTCTACTCCTGTAACTAAAATGGTATTTAACATATTAACATACACGTCGCTAAGTGACCTTTTAATCATGCCTTCATAACCTGTGACTAAAGAGTCTCTTAGTCACGAGCTGAAGTTGGCAATGACGTTTTAGTCATGGGGTGAAGTTAGATTAAAACAGTATTTGCTTTATTAGCCACAGCCAAAACTAAAATCATGTTAGTTTTCAACAGTCAACATGACGTTTCTCGAGCATAATTTGACGTAACCTAATATTCAAAATCATAATGAAATAATATGATGTTATATTGTTTAAATTTGTGGTCGTAGAAAAAGTATAGTATTGATACGATTCACCTAGGCTAATCTCTCTGAAGGCGGGGATAAGCCACCATCATAGAGGTTTTAGCGCAGAAAGTGCGTCCCAACGATGCTTAATTTAATTACACAAAACAAAAATCTCAACCACCCCGTGGATTCATAGCAAACGCCGACAATTCAAAAGTTTCGAAACAAAGCCATAAATAGTTCGCCGAGGCCGGCATGTAATAAACATAAACTGACCCAGGGCCAAGCACCCGCATGTGCACGCTGGCCAAAAATTCCTAGGAGACAGCAAATCGGCAAAAATAATGAAAATCCAAGACGCTTGATAACTCGACTAATTAGGATCAGAATCGGTTTTTAACTATTAGCCACTGCTAACGATCCAATACCAGGAGCGGTTGTTTTAAACGAGAAACACACGAAGCTGGAATACAGCGAGCTATTTAATATAAAAATTAAAAGGCTCGAGAAATGGACAGAACATCCGGCGTTCAGAATAACAAAACAAATCATCGGCCGCTCCGGCTAACAAAGGCGGCTTAAAGTTTTCCTTTCACGGGGTTAAGTAAGAAAAATGAAAACAAGGAATTCAACTCAAGGAACGGGGCCAACGCCGGAAAAATTCTTAATCAAGAAGTCGAGGCAGGTAGACACAAAATTATACACAAATAATTTTCGGAACATTCATCGAACTCGACAATACGTCGGGTAATTCCACAAACAAAGAACTCGTCGCAAGCTACCACTAATCCAGGTATAAAAGAATTACGCATCCCAACGGTCAGACAAAAGCCACAAGGGACTCAAAGGCGCCGGAGATTAACACAAACCTCCGGCAAATTAATTAAAAAAAAAACACACATCGCGGCCAAAATCAAGAACACCGGGGACTTATTAGAAGATAGGCATGCGTGGTATGTAAAGAAGCATAATTTAATAAGGAAAACGATGGGCCGCATAAAAAAAATCCACAGGCAATAACAAATGAACAAACGCGAAATTAATAATAAATTCACAAACAGCCCCCAGAAGCAACGAAATTCGCCCCACCCTAAAAAAAACCTACAGCCGGAAGGAAGCAGTGGGAGTACGGACCCCTATAAAAGGAGCTTCCCTGGCCTAAATGGGCATCTTATCGAGCTCTGCTCTAAGACCAAAAACTTTCTCAGCTTGGGCCCTCCGGCCACTAGAGAATTCCAAAACTGCCAAAAACCTTCTGTTCGAGGTCTGCTCACAGAAGTCAGCCTTGTGACTCCTGGGGATAACTCGAGCCCTGCTCGTTATTGCTAAAGGGTGTCCGGGTTGCCACTATCCGCGCCTGCCATCCTCGCTGTCAACGTCTGGAGGAGCGTCCAGCCCCGCGTCAGCTAGAGCCCGAAAAAAGCCGCCTGCGTCACTGTCCGATCACCGGCTTGTACGTCGCCGTGCTCCAGGTCCTGCCGCGCCCGACGATAACGCTTCTAGCCGCCGCCGCCGCATCGCCTTCCCCACGTCACTTAATTTGCACAAGCCAGGATGCATACAAAGTAAGCCTTGGAAGATCATTCCAGACACTACGTTAGCCGGAAAGCCGCCTACGGCGTCGTCATCTTCTCAAGTACGAGCTAGCCTCCCGCCCCCATCCTCATTGATTTAATTACAGCCGTCAAGAGTTGCTGGACCGCCTATTCGGCCCATCGCCACCGAGTTCTCCACAGGATCCTCTCCTCCAGGAAGCTCGGCTGCGCCTCCAATCTCCGGGTGCCCAAGTCGCCGCCACCGCCGAGACGCCGCCCCCCAGCAGCCCCAGGACACCACAGTCGGGAGACACCTCCACTGGACGCGCAGCCTACGACGCCGTCACTCCTGAAGCACGCCCGCCGCTTCGCGTAGCCCAGCTTCGAGTCACCTGCCGCCCCCAGCTACTAGGAGTCGCCTTCTTCCTCAGCCCGACGGAGAAGGCCGAGTTCGAGAGCTTGTGGGAGGAGCTCAGGTTGGAGGACGACCATCGCCGTCCGCTGCGCGAAGTGCAGCTCGACCCCCGCCGCCCCCGAGACGCCACCGCCCGCTCCACCCACGAACAGGATCCCCGGAGGAACGCCCGGCTACGTCTCCGCTCGCCGTTGCCCCTGGTGCAAGAACCCCGGCGCATACCCCGACGTCGACGCCACCTACGTCATCGCCGCCCCCAGTAACACGGACGGGCTACGTAGACTTCTCCCCACCACCACTTGTGTACCAGGAGTCAGTGTACTCCCCCCCCCCCCCCGAACTGTCGCTTTAAGCCAGAGACCGTTTTTTCATGTACATTTAGATATAAGCCTCATTAGTTTTTTCGCCTGAATGATTGTTGAATGTATGTATGATTGCTTATTGTATTGTTGCGTCAGTGCGTGTGGACTTGTTGTTTTCTTTGTTTAAATACTTGTTATTATTAATATATGTACTGTGCCCCGCCCGGACAGAATACAATAAATAAAACTTGTACTCCGACTCATCCATTATTTTTCTCGGCCAATAGGCAAGCGCTTTCTCCAGCCTCTTCAATCATTGGTCTACCCACTCATCCGCTGAGCTAGACGGGAACGTGTGGCCAACAAGCCACCATCTTAACCCTTGCCCACGCCCTCAAGAGCGAGGAGTGTAGCGAGGCGTGTTAGTATGTAACAGATTATATATAAACTCGTCTAGACAATCGTTTATTAAACACTCGCTGCTCTATTCTCCGCTCATGCCTAAAAAAACTCGTGACTAAAATGACGGTTATAAACTTGTTACATAATACACTATTATTTTAAAATGCAATATAAACCGTATTTTATTGAAAAAGAAGGGTCAGAAATAACAACAGGGCATGGAATAACCCACATACTTGCTGTAAATTGCAATGTTTATACCATTTGATCAACAGAATTCCTTCCTCCGTAGAATATATTATGTTTTTACATACTCAGTAACGTTTTCATATTGCATTTTAAAATAAACGTATTTACACATTGCACGTTATAATAAACTCCCTCTATAATTCCATCCGTATTATTACATTACAAATTATTTTTAATTTTTCCATAATACTTCAGTTTATTTTGATTTTTTTTTCAAATATATTGATTGATATTTTATTTTTATTTTTTATTTTATTTTGTTTTACTTTGTACTCAACCAACAGCTGTTAGGCCAATTATAGGCGTCGTGTACATTTTATGGGGACTTCCAACCCCACTAACGACTGTCATGATGTTATTATGACATCCGGGACCATGGTGGATATGAAATATGTTCAATTAATAAAAAGCCTAATATAGTGTCGTGATCAAAGACGAACTAAAAGGGTTATTTAATATTTAAAAAAGAAAAATTCATTTAGAAAATATACGTATTGTTACATATAAGGCATGCCTTTTATGTTTGGTCGTTTGAGAAAAAAATAAACAACTGGAACCTTATATACATTTTATTGTTTTTCAAAGTATTCACCACGATATTTTATGCACTTTACCATACGCTCGAACCAGTTTTTGAAACATTTATTTCACTCTGAGGTAGGAGTACTCAAAATTGCCGATTTGAAAGCTTCGACTGCTTCTTCACTAGTCTGGAACCGTTGAACACGAAGATTTTTCTTAATTTTGTGAAAAGTAAAAAAAATCGTTAGGGCTTAAGTCAGGACTATAGGGAGAGTGGTCCAGAATTTCTACGTTTTGCTGCTCCAAATACTCAATTGCTTGGCGAGCGGTGTGCGAGCTTGCGTTGTCATGATGCAGGATGATGCGCCGCTTTGGGTTGGTTTTCCAAAGCTCGGTGGTAAACAGATACTCTGCATTAACCGTCCTATGATCCTCTAGTTCAATCATCGCAACGTGACCTGTTTTCGCTACAAACATGGCCACCATTTTCTTTGAAGTGCTTCGTGAGCGAACAACTTTCGTCGGTTTTGGCTCATCTTGGAAGACCCAGATGGTCGATTGCTGTTTAGAATCAGGATCATAGGCATAAATCCAAGATTCATCACAACTGATCATGTCGTAGACGTGATTTGACTCTCCTCGGTTGAATCGTTGAAGAGTTTTTCTACACCATTTAACACGAGCCGTCTTGTAATCGTCGGAAAACGAATGCGGAATCCAACGGGAGACCAGCTTTCTCACACCAAGCGCTTCATGCAGGATCTTTTGAATTGTTGTCCCTGAAATGCCTAATGATGTTTCAATCTCACGATATGTCACACGATGGTCGTCGATGATTAGTTGTCTCACAGCAACGATGTTATCTTCAGTAAAGGCGGTTTTTGGACATCCTTCACGAGATTTGTCTCTAAGGCTGGTATGTCCACGCTGGAATTCTAAATACCAGCGTTCGACGGTTCTAAGACTTGGGGCTGCATCATTAAACACTGAAGTCAGCTCCTCGAAACATTGAAGTCGTGTTAGTCCTTTTCGAAAGATGTAGAAAATTATGGCACGAAAATTTTCGTTAGAGAAATTCATTTTCGTATGCGACTTGACAACTTTGAAATGACGCTGTAACTAAACAATTTCATTAATCTTGTCTGAAAATTTCTTTTACTCTTGATAGATGGCGCCGAAATCGCAAAAACTGAAATTTTTCGCTATTTTCGAGTAACGTGCATCGGATCGAAAAACTAACAAGTGGTTCAGGTTCAAAACTCAATAATACTTTGATTTACATAATTTATTTATTTATTTTTTGTAACTATCTAAATGTACTGAATTGCAAATGAAATTTGAATTTTATCAAAGAAACATACACAATACTTTATTTTATTTTTTTTAGTGTAAAAAAGTATTCATTCTTTTTGAACATTTCAAGCGGATCGGACATGTTTGTTAACCACTCTGCGTAATAACTGTGTTAGTTGGCATAATGTCTGTAGAAGCTTTGGCGTCGTGGAGACAAAAATTATTCGAAACCATTCAGGGTATGGTGGAATCACTTCGAGTCGGGAATCTTCGGAACCACTCGGATAGGATCGGGTATTTTCGGAATCGCTTGGTATTATTGAGAACCTGAACCACTTGTTAGTTTTTCAATCCGATGTACGTTTCATGAATAAAGCGAAAAGTGTCAGTTTTTGCAATATCAGCGCCATCTATCAAGAGTACAAAATTTTTTCAGACAAAACCTACGTATTTTTTAGAGTAAAATGCGAATCTGCAATCAAAAGTGAGAGTTTCTATTTAAAATTTTAAAGTTGCCCCCCACCCCACCCACAGAAGTGGAGGGGGGTCAATTTTTGTATCATTTGATAGATTTTAAAAAAATATCAAATGCTTGTTTTTTAGTTTCCCGATTCAAAGCGTATTTTTCGAGATCTTCGGGCGATTCCTGACTTTTAGGACACCCGATATGAACCTAGCTCATAAAATAGATTATTTTTCACATTTAAACTTATTTCTAGCTTCTTCTTCTTCTTTATCAATTTTCTATCCGTTAGCTATAGGCCTCTCTCACATTTTTCCAGCTTTCTCGGCTTTGAGCTATTCTAATCCAATTTAGATCCGATGCTTTTTTCAGATCATCACTCCGCCTCATCTGCGAAAGCCTTGCTCTTCTTCTGTTTTCCCATGATTTCCACTTGATCACTTTTCCACTCAATTTATTTTGTTCTCTCTCTAAGTGCCCTACCCAGTTCCACTTCAGTAAAGTCACTCTTTGCACCATTTATTGTATTTTGTTCTATCTCTAATTCAGGTGTTAGTTGACCGGTTCGTTAGTGTTATTGCTAACCTTTTTCTCTGGATTGCTCATTAGGTAATTCTCAACTTACCTCAATATAGATTATGTAAGGACCCACGTCTGGGCTCCGTATATTATCACCGGTTAAATACATTGATTGTAGAGTGCGGATTGTGGTTGCAGAGGTATATTCATTTCCATTACACTGCTTGTCTTGTCGTATGCTGCCCACGTTAGTCTTATTCTTTTCTTTATCTCCTTCTCTTGATTTTCCATCCCTGGCTTGTCATGTCATATACCTACTTTGTCTTTTGTAAGTTTATTTCTAGCTCTATTCTTTTTACGCCCCATTTATTTCCCTTAGAAGGTTTGCCAGTTCATTTTGTTTTGGCAACAATAATTCAGATGAAGTAACCTTTCGTTATTTGTATTTATACCTCGTTCTCGACACTTCATTCTTTTCAGGGCATCCTCTAATATTAAGGTAAAAAGTTTTATGGACATAGTGTCTCCCTGTCTAACGCCTCGACTTAGTGTAATTTTCTTCGTATTTTCATGCAATTGCACCTGGTGCATGCATTGTTGTACATTTGCCTGATAAGGTTCATATACCGATGATTGTTTTTAGTATTCTTTAGCTCTTGTATTAGGGCTCACATTTGTGTGGTGTCGAATGCTTTTTTTTTTGTAATCCAGAAAGTTTATCAATATTGGGATGCTATATTTTGACGTCTTTTCTGTAAGAGTTCTTATCGGCTGTGGGTACTCTATGATGCTAAAACCTTTTCTGAACCTGGCTTGTTCCTTAAGTTGATAAAAGTCTAGTTTAGCTGTCAGTTGTCAGTTCACAGTAATTATTTTTCGTTTTCCCTCTTTTATGTTACATTTCCGCTTTGTGCTGTAGAGGTCTTAATAAAATGTTTCCACTATTTTTAGGATTTCTTTTCTATTGCTTAAATAAAATCGTTATTATTATTTAGTTTTATTATTTTCTGCCATGTGGATGTTTTTGTTCTAATTCTCCTAGGCTTATTTCATTCTGTATCTTTTGTAACGCCCCATTTCATTTGTGCATTCTTTGCGATTCGCTCCTCGATGCTGGCTCGCATCTCTAATATAAATATCACGCGTGTTTCTCTTTTCGTCGAACGCCGCTCGAAGAAATTTTGGTGTTTCCGAAAGACGCGCAACCTTCGATAATAGAGCGTACCCGGATCGAGATTTTTCGAGTTAGCGGTCTTCTGATATCAGCTCTCCGCGAAGACGGTTGGACGCAGAATTATTTGAAAGCGATGTACGCTGCAAGAAGCGTCGCTTGCAATTCCACAAGGCCCACAATCTAACTTAGGGTGAGCTATTACTTTGTTAATTTTGGTTCCGGTTCTAATTAAGTGGTAATTAGGTCTTTACCATCCGGCGGAATCTCCTTTATCATCTGCCTTTACCTTCCGGAGTAATACTTTTACATCTAGCGTGATCCCCTAGCTGAATCCGCTGTTGGAATTCTCTCTGTATACGTCAGCGAAAGTTTTGGGCCAAGGTTGTGCAAGATAATTTCCTCCAGGAATGCGGCGTCGCTCAGAAGTCTTCACTGCTTCCGAAGGCGTTTAAAGAAACCACACTAAGTACATGCAATTTGCGTTTGAGTGATTGATTGTGTCGATGAAGGCGATGTGCCTGCTAGTGTATTGGTATTTTTGAAATAAAGGCATTTGAATATAAAAGCGCACGTGTTAACTTAATGCATAGCTTTATCAACATTCATGTATTATCACATAGGGATAGCTAAGTGATATTGAGTACCCGGCTTATTGTAATTTCCATTTTAACAGTTTGTAAGCCGAGGTTCCAGCGTTTCTTTTATCAGCGCAGCCGTCATTGTTGCTGGCGTTAGAATTTTAATCTGTAGTATTGTCAGTGTTATTTTCACTTTAATAATTCATATTAATTGTGTGTTTATGATATGATTGACTCCAAATTTAATATCATTGTTCTTTATCGCTGTAGAGCATCATGTTTTACTTGAGTTGTGTTTTAACATTGCTAAATAATTACGATGACTATTTGTGATATTGTTGATGAATATTACATTTCTATTGGCTGTTACTGGCTTATATTTTCTTTAATTATTTGTACTACGACTCTTCATAGACCTGATCTTGTTCTCTTAACATTTAGGTTGAAGCTAGAGGCTGTGTATAACGACTGGTGCCCATTTTGTTTTAACTTTTTTACCTAACCCTATGAGCCGTTGCCTAGTCCTTATTCACGCCATTTTCTACCGAGAGTTAGAGCTAACTAGAACTGTGCTACCCCTTCTTATATCTTCTTTGGCCATTTCTCTTTTTCTTCTAGCATTTTCTGAGTGTCATCACTAACTGCCGGTCTTATAAAAACCACTAATCTGACGTTAACTTTAATTCGCTGTTAAACTAAACAAAAGCGCATAAAAACCTCAGTGCTTATGACATTTTATTCATTAGTAAACAAATTTTGATGCGCTTTTGTTTATTTTAACAGCGAATTAAAGTTAACGTCAGATTAGTGGCCTTTATAAGACCGGCTGTTAGTGTGTTGGTTTTATGCGTCTTTGATCTATTATACGTCTGTGGTCTTTTTATCCTGTGTATTAAGTTTTTATTAATTTTGTTTATGATTTCATTTTGTGATTTAATTTGGTTAGCGATATATCTTTGAAAATCTCCCGGGCAGTCTTTCAATTTGTCTATGTCTAGCTCTAGGACTTTTATCTTTTTAATTTTCTTGCATTTTTCTAGTTTTTTGGTTTATGTTTATTTTTCCTCTTACTAGCCGTTGATTACTTCTTGTGTTAGATTTGTTTAGCACTTCTATTATGTGTTTTTGTTTGCTTAGTATATAATCTATTTCATTCTTGGTTTTTCCATCCGGACTCCACCATGTCCACTTTCTAGTGTCTCTCTTTTCGAAAATTGTGTTGGCGTTGTATAACTTTACTTGTTCTAAGAAGTTAATAATCATATCCTCCTATGCCTTTTTTGTCCTAGTCTGTGTCTACCGACATATTTTTCTGCCGTATTGTTCGGTTTTGTTACCTTGCAATTTATATCCCTAATGACCACTGCATTGATTTTGTCCATTCTTACTGTTTTTGACATTACTTCATAACGTTGGTACACTTCTTGGTGAAAATAGACTTGCATTATTTTTAGCGATGATAATCTATTTATTGTTAAAAGTAATATATCGTGTGACTAATGTAGGACTACATTTAGTAGGGAGGCCAAGTGAATTAATAATTATTTTCGTGGGACTGAGTAGGTTTATACCGACAAGTGATACCATTGTAATCAGCGGTGTTTCCTTAGTAGAAAAACTCCTGTTGTCGCTTTCTCAGCCTGTGGAGTGAGGAGCTATGACGTCACAAAGATGGCGATTCTTGGTATCAGGTTTTAATAAAGTAAGACTAGGTTTAACCCAAACATCCAAAAAAGAAAATTCTGCCCAGTGGAAAACTGTTTAGTACTCTCCTCTTAGTAAGTGGAAAAAAGTTGCATGACCTTGCGTGTCGGATTTAGGCGGGAGGGGGTTGGAAAGGTGGTAAAATGGTAGGTTTCAACAGTTTTACAGTTTTTCGCAAATATCTCGTTAACTGCAAGGTTTAGCGCAAAGTTGATCTTATACAAAATTAATGCACATTTAATTTACAATAAAAATGGTCGTATGAATTTTTGCACTGCAGTAAAGGATTACGGAAATATGGAGGGGGTAAAAATGTAACTTTTTCTGTTGGTCAAAAAAAAGCAAAAATCACGCCTATGAACTCGTAATATTCGCTCAAAGTGTATTATATAAAGTGTTCAAAGAAGTGGGGAGGCCAGGTAGTTATGGTAAAGCACCCAGCATAAAAGACGAACAACATTTACGCAGATCATCCACTACTACGCATGTTGAAGTGAAAGTGGAAGATGGAATTAATGTCACTCTAGGACAAGCAAAATTTCTAACTAGTATTAAGAACAAGATACAACTGATTACTCTCACCACTGTACACTTACAGCAAGCTGGCTGCAAAGTTATTCAGGCAGAATGTGATGCTGACACCAAGATCGTTTTTACTACAATTGACGAATCAAAGAAGGAAACAGAGGTTATCGTAATTGGCAATGACACCGATTTATTGGTCTTGTTGGTTGTTCATGCTCCACCCATCAAACACTTGAAGATGGTTGTACCGAATAAAGGTATAACTAAGAAGAAAAAGTTTACTGCATTGGAGACATTCAGCGTGGTATCGGGAAAATGAAGGATGTTCTCTTGGCAGTTTACACTTTCGCCGGATGTGATACCGCCTCTTCAATTTATAGAAAGGGAAAAATAACGCCTTCTGAAAGCTTGCGACGTGGCAAGGGATTTTATTTAAAGCAGTTGATTTTTAACCACCCAAATGCAGACCCAGATGCAGTAACTGGCTGGAAACCATTTCTTCCTTTCGATATTTGCATCAACAAATGCAGATAATTTGGATAATCTGCGCCATCAATGTTATTTGTAGACCATCGCAAAGGAGCCTGTACACACAAATCTCAGGTTGGCTGTACTTTTACCTACTTCAGCAGCTGCACAACACTCATATAGAGTTTACCATCAAGTGCAGCAATGACTCAATCTCAATAAAGATTCACTAAAATGGGGTTGGAAAAGGATTGGTGGTTATGTGCGTCCAGTTGCAATCACAAAGGCCGCTGATCCTGAAGAATTGCTCTCCCTCATTGTTTACACTTGTAATGCGGGGTGTGTCAGGAACTGTAAGCGTCGACAGAGTGGCTTGAAATGCTCAAACATGTGCAAGAATTGCTCCGGACATGGGTGCACCAACACAGATGCACTAAGTATTGACGACGGCATCGATGAAGATAATCTTCAACATGAAAAAGAGCTTGAAGGTTTTTAGGTTACTGATTGCTGTTATTTAGTATTATGTAACTACCTTGAACGTTGTACATACCACTTTTTATTGAAGAACATTGAATTTACTGAAAAACATGTATTGTGAAGAAAACAATTTCCATTATTTTTTGTATTACAGCTTATTAGATAAAGTTTGTAATTAACCCTGTTTCAATGATATCCACATGATTTTATCTTTTTAGGATGATACGACAAAAGTTTAAGTAGGTGTAATTATAAGAACACAAATGGGAACAAAAAAAAAACGATATGATGAATTATTCAATGAGAAAAATAGGCAAAATGAAGATAAAAGTGACAAAGGAGGGGAGCAATGTAGATATATTATCATAAACATACACATAGCCGTACATACATACATCATCATCATCATCATCATTCGTTTTTGCTCCTGTAGAAGCATAGGGCGTCTTTCGACGATTCTTCAGCATTTGGTGTTTCCACCTAAAAGGTAGCAGAGTTGCCAGCTGTGTACCAACATACATACATACACACATACAAATGTTCCTATCTTATTGATGCGTCACTAAGTACTTTTTATAACGAAACATACTCTTTATAACGAAACACTAATTTTTAAGTGAGTACGATGAATCCCAAGCTAACTGGAAAATAATGACATCATTACCCCTTCCATATTTCTGTAACCCTTGTCGGGAAGTCAAATTAAATATAGATTAATTTTGTATAAGATGAAGTTTGCGCTAAACCTTGCAGTTAACGAGATATTTGCGAAAAACTATAAAACTGTTGAAACCTACCATTTTACCACATTTCCACCCCCCTCCCTCCTAAACCCGTCGCGCAATGTTGTGCAACTTTTGACCACCTATTGAGAGAAGGGTACTGAACAGTTTCCTGCTGGGTAGAACTCTTTTTTTTATGTTTGGGTT
The DNA here is from genome assembly GCA_940337035.1 of Agriotes lineatus. Lineage (NCBI taxonomy): Eukaryota > Metazoa > Arthropoda > Insecta > Coleoptera > Elateridae > Agriotes > Agriotes lineatus. The sequence goes on from CALNHX010006629.1 coordinate 60,335, forward strand.
AAACCCTAGCTTTACTGTACTAAAACCTGGAACCAAGAATGGCCATATTTGTGACGGCATAGCTCTTCTCTCCACAGGCTGAGAAAGCGACAACATGATTTTTCATACTCAGGAAACACCACCGAATAAGAAGGTACCACTTGTCGGTATAAAGCTACTCAGTCCCACGAAAATCGTTATTTGACGAGATAATTTAGTTTGGCCTCTCTACTAATTGGTAACTTTATTTTAGCATTAATCAATTTACCCATGCTAGTAACAGTTTTTTTTTTTGAAATTGCAATGAAATAATCCAATTTCAATTAATTTTTATAGTCACTATGTTGTTATTTTGTTTACTCACAATCGGTTAATAATAATAGGTACGTTTTTAACCTTCAAAACAGTAGGATAGCGAGTCATTGTTTAATTTACTTTCCCAGCTAGCCTAAAAAAAATTTCTCGGCTAGCTAAACGTCACTTTCAATGAACTTGTCATGTTACCTAGCAACAGCGTTGCAGTTTCCTTTATTAAAGTGACTTATTAAACTGCGATAAAGATACGTATTATTTGAATCTTACTTACTTAAATAAATAATGACAAAAACCAATTGTGAGTAAAATAGTATACATAGATACCACGGTGAAAAGTTTCATTACTTAATCTCTCGACAGTAATGAAACACTTTCCACCTCGGTATGTAATATACTATTACAAACACCATGGTAGCATTAAGTAAATGCCCTATGTCTAATTTTGCATAATTGAGCCATGTACAGTCTTCCATTATTCTCACTGCATACGGCTTTATCTGACTCTGATTTGAATATCTCAACATTGTTGATTAGTCCTTATGTATAAGTATGCCTACGCCACCTTGACTAGTGTCCATTTCCCTTTTGTTGTGGTCTGTTAGTAACGTAACAAGGTTTTCTGTTCTTTTCCTGGTTTCACTTAGTCTTAATATATCCCACTTAATTTTTTCAAACAGTTACGTTTCGGAGAAATAACTCTTTTGCACTATATAAATATTTACGACTCTGACTCTCGAATTTAGAAACATGTTAAAAAATAGTAACAGTATAGGTATACGATAGTGACGTGTTGTCGGCAAAAAATAAGTTTTAAAAATATATATTTAACCCATATATTGATGCAAGCCCATAATCCCCGTTTTTCTAGCGAAATTGCGTTTCTTGGTTCCAGCGGATCTTGCTACCAAGCCGGTTCGTCGATTACGTTTACATTTGCAGCCTGAACAACAGATGTGCGAAACTGGGCTCTCAAACAGAAGACATACGAATAATTGGAGTTTTAGACTTTTCGTGACTTTGTTAAGGGCAAAAAGCTTTACGTGTTATGGCCTTTTTATTACCTAGTTTGATTTTGTGTACTTGGTTACCCCTGTCCGAACGCTTGGCGATTTACAGTTATCGAGTTCGTTAAAAATATAATTGTACAATAAACACTAAACATGAAAAGTAAAAGTTATAACATAGTCATTATATATAAAAATTCCCAAACATCGATACGTTGTCATGCGTAACTAGGTCAAGTAGCAGTCACTTGTTATATTAAACACCAACAACGTTGTCGAGGTATCTACCCGTACATTCAAAGATCAAGTTTTGCATATATGTAAAGATTCTAACGCAATATATTCAGTAAATTTGGTTTGTTTTTCATTTGTGGAATTACACAAACAAAAAAATCATTTTAGTCACAAATGGACACGATATCAAGCTTAATCACTTAGAATATTCGTGACAAAGCCTGTTTTCAATGTAGAAAAAAAATAGATACAATATTTATGGTGTTGTCTTCACAAGATAACAATGTTTTATATAGATACGGTTACTGTAGCAATAGAGCAATGCGATTGTTTAAGTGGTACAGGAGGCAAAGTTTGCAAACAACTTTGATCCTTTTACAACGCAGGTGTTTGTTAACCACTTCCAATTTTCTACTTCAAGATCGCGTTGAGATTGCCACATTGGTAGTACCTACTTGGCAATAATTTTGATAACAATTTTGGGTTTGAACAGCCCATGCAGAATGTGTGATACACGCACACAACTTCCTTTTACAGTGATCTTATAATTAGCCAAAAATTTTACTTGAAATGTTTAAGCATTTGTCAAAATTTTTCAAAAATTACAAATTCTACAAAAAACGGTACAAAATAGAGCGTTAGTTGAAGAGACAAATTATTTCTAGAATTTTAATTTGAATTCAAAAATGTAATTATATTCCGGGTGTTCTATTTAAAATAGAAGTTAATAAAAAAATAGAAAAAAAACAAGAGAAAGCCATTTTAGAAGTGTTCAACTGGAAAGTCACCTATTTCACATCAATACATATTAAAAATGTGAAGTTTAAAAAACATCGGTAAAACCGTTTTTGAAAAAATCGAAAAAAACTGAAAAATTACAAAAGTAAACACCTACTTTCGGTTATGCGATTTTCTTCAAAAGCTTATTGTCGCATCTACATAGTACATAAAACTTATATATGAAGTTTCAACGCCATACCTTTTTTCGGTTTTGAGATATTCTGTTCACAGGCACACACACAGACAGACCAATGAGAAAAATATGTTTTTTGGGTTCAGGGGACTCTAAAACGTTAAGATCTGTTGAAAACTCAATTTTGAATTTTTGGGGTGCATCAAATACTTCATTTATTGTAAAAGGAAGTAATAATACTGTGTCAGATGAATACTATATGCAACCAACAGATGATTTTTCGAATGACAGAACTGAAGAGTTAAATGTAGAACTTACATCATTTTTCAAAATTCATATTAAATAATATAAAGAATCTAAATGCTAGAATTTAAGATATTGACAATGAACAAGGTTTTTACGCCATTCTTTTAGCATTCGCCTATACAGTGTGGAAATAATGTAACGAATAAATTCATTAACTTCGTTGATATTCATTTTTATGAAAAAATCTCGAAGGGGTGTAGCGATTTTGATCATAGGGAATATTTTCAGCTCATTTTCAGTTTCTTATGTCATTTGTTTTAAAAGTTATGACGTCATCGACTTTTTTTTAAATGACAACCTGTATTTCTTATTATTGATTTTGGTAGTGCTTTTTATGTTGTTTTCAATATGTTACATTTGAAAAAATGGTCTTAAAATTTAAATACTAAAAACCAATGAAATGAACAAAATAAATCTTTTTTTTTTAATTTTTTCCTACCGTTGCCCCCGGAACCGCTCGCGCATTACTTCAGGGGGCGCGGGCGTCACTTAAATCTAAGCCTTAATTAAGTGAAAATCTATACCGCCCGTGCCGGGAGTTGAACTCTCAACCGCTCCGGCCCGAACGATCACGACTTTCACTGTGACCTCGGCAGCAAAATAAATCTAGTTACCTACGTGTGACTGAAAGTCACTGACGGCACATTCGTTTTTATTTAAATTTAAAAAAATAATTGAAAAATGCATTAATAAATAATAAAAAAATCAGTTCTGTGAGTCTCGCTTAATTGTACCATTTTTATTAATAAAATAGTTTGTTAAAGATAAATTCTAATTTAGAAAAAAGGACACTTAATTTGTTATGATATTTACAAATTGTTTAATTCTGACATGTAACTAATTTTTGTTTTGTTTTATCCACCGGTAACTAGATTTATTTTGCTCATTTCATTGGTTTTTAATATTTAAATTTTGAGACCATTTTTCTCCATTTTTTTCAAATGGGACATATTGAAAATTTTATATCATTGAAAACAGCATAAAAAGTACTACCAAAATCAATAGATAATAAAAAATACAGGTTGTCATTTAAAAAAAAGTCGATGACGTCATAACTTTTAAAACAAATGACATAAAGAACTGAAAATCAGCTGAGAATATTCCTTATGGTCAAAATCGCTACACCCCTTCGAGATTTTTTCATAAAAATGAATATCAACGAAGTTAATTAATTTATCCGTTACTTTATTTCCACACTGTATATCATGACAATAGGCATTTAAAACTTGCAGGTTGATCGTCCGTTTAGTTATTGTTTGAGTGTGTTTAAGTTATGTTGGAAATATTTAGTTTTCAAACATTAAAAAATCATTGTCGCAATATTGCTTTATTTTAAATCCCTATTTTGATTCACTGATAACAAGCTCAAATTCAAGAATCTACAGCTAGTAGCTCGTTGTATAACCTTAGATTACAAGTACTTGTAGCTTTATCGATAGAAAACGATACCCTATCGCAGCTTATCTATCTAATTGTATGTTCTTACTATGGACAGAGCAGACTCAGATTAACATACCGTCTGCGGTAGATTGTTGACGGCAGATTTACAGTGTTCCTCGCGATGTGGCGTAGTGACGTGCTAATTACCATAGCCTACTATTTTGCGCTATTCTTCGTGCCTTTCGTGGCCTACATAGTTCTCTTCGAGGAGGCGAAAAACAAGGGCACCAGATACAAATCTCCAGGTAAAACTACCATTAGTCTATACTTAAGGGGCACTTGAGAAGGGACAAAGTTTGAAAATTACATGGCAGAAAGCCTAGTCATTTAACAAATAGATAATTCGTTTGCAGATAATTCTACGTTGCCTTGAATTTGACCAACATCATAATAACAGTGTCATCAGGCAGGCCATGAGATTCACCGGATTTAGTAATTTTAAGATTGTACTCATAATATCAGGTTTTATTTTATAGCGTGCGTTCAACTGATTTACATTGCTTATTTATAGTTGTTTACGTTTTGTGAAAGAAATTGAACCTCATAAATATTGAAAAATTACTACATTACAGTATGCCATGGAGGACGTTACAATTATTTTACGATTTTAAAAATTTATTCTAAACAATGTACTTGCACAATAGCTTTATTTAAAAATAAAAATTTTCAACTTTCTTATTTTTCTAATATACTGAAAAACCTCACAGTGACTTAGAGAATATATATAATATTGCTGAAACTAATTTATATGAATTTCTAAATAGATCCTGGCCTTCTTGAACTGTATAATCCGCATTTTGAGTATCTAATTTATACGAGGTGAAACCAGTGAGCAAGTCAATGTTACAGATACGAAAATATTTTCTTTTCAAGTAATAACCATTGTTGGGTTTGCAAAAGGTTACTGTCAATTAAACTCTTGGCAAGCATAATAACCATGCTGTGTTCCATAAGAACAAAATACTTAGTTGGGTGGTGATTCAGCTCTCAGTACAAGAGTGAAGTGAACATAAAAATGTTAAAAAGCAATGTATTGGTAAAATTTGAGATTCTTATCTGAATACCTTGAACTGTATAACAGTACTTATGGCCTTGCAGCTATATTGAAACCAGACGTTTCGTACTCGTTAATATTTGAATCATTAATTGCCATGTTTTTTCCGAGTTGCTAGCTCAGTGAACATGAAACTTTAAAATACTCCAGTTGTGGTTGCGAACGATCACCAATGGCCAAAATACATAAAGTTGGTCTACCCCTGTAGTGTTCTCGCGCTGAAACTGACTTCAAACAACATACACAAGAGAAACCAATTTACTTACACAACCATATTGACTTTAAAACACATATAAATGCATAAAACATGCAAAACACGGAATTAGATATTAGAATAACCTAGGTGTATATCAAACCTAGGTACATGAAACTTAATAAAATAGCGCTTCAATAATAGACCTTAAAAACGCAAAGGTTAAAATGGTCTAAAGATGGTCCTGCACTAAAACCCGGTACAACTCGCGTAGGAAAGCGCATTCATTAAGCGCGATTCTTACACAGCTGCAGCGATTGCTTATCGATTTGAACTGCACACATTTTTGGTATCAAATTTATTTGAAAATTGGGTAATGAGAATTACTGCATCGCATACTAGCCTTGATCTTTAATTGCGCTATCCAAACCTTGGATGACGTGATGTGTGGAAAGTGACCACACCCATGGTTGCTGGCAGGCACCTCGATGACTGCTGACGCCAGGTCTTCAGAATGAACATGACGAATATATTTTATTGCTCTACTCATCGGCACTTATTTACTGAAGGGCATCCTTTGCCGCTTTTACGTATTTCACCTTAGGGCGATCTCGTACAATGCACTTGGGAGTCGTTGTTCAATATGCCCCGTTAGGCCGGACATTCAAATGATGCAGCTTAACTTGAAGATTCCAGCAAACTATGCCTAAGTTCAACAACCTTTCATCCAGGGAACAGGTTCCGAAGTTGTGCTTATCGCTGCTCACAGCACAGGCTCGAACTCGCACACGTTTAATTCTGCTAGATTACAACGCTTAAATTTAATTAACTATGAAAACATGGAAATGCAAATTAGCTATAAACGTAAATAGAAAAAGAAACCCTAAAACAAGGGCAAGTAGCTCGCGGTAATCGCTTTACGATTGACGACATCAGTCACTGCTAATTTTGCGAAAACTGAAGAGTACCAAACTCCTAGGAATATATAACGGGCAGCCCTGTATTAAAAAGTTTGCCTAGTTGCGCTCCTTTTCAATTCATCGACAATCGCGTTAGTTTTACTATAGTTGTTTGACTTATACTTGTAATTGTAGGCATTTGTGTGTTTGTTTATTTACGTGCCAATGAAACAGCAAGCCAAATAATCTGTGAAATCGACAGAAAATAGCGAATACCCACTGTTTAACATTATTTTGTGTGGTGAGCTCGACCTTTATTGAGATGACAATCCGCTAGAAGCAGTTCCAGAGGTCGGAAAGTTTTCGAAATCGTTTGATGCAGTTCTAAACATAAAACGCCATGGCAGGTGTATGCTAGTCTTTTTTTGAGTTAATAAAAGACAGATTTGGTTAGAGCACTTATTATATATGTCCTCGTTTCCTAAGTTTTGTATGCTTTAATTAGCCTTACTATACGAGACTCGGCATCCAAATTTGCTGGTGGTGTGAAAACTGCAAGGACGCTATAGCGCAGGCGCCCATTTTTAAGCCTTGCTATTGTACCACTCCTTTAGAAGAAGGGTGGTCACGGCCTGGGCTAGCTATTTAACCCTCGGTAGAATATGGCGTGGTGCAAGGACTAGGCAATAAAATGCTTCGGGCTTTAAAATTGAACAGTAGAATTATGAAAATTTGAGCGCCTTCTCGTTACTCACAACATAAAAACGAAACTAGCAAATTAATAATACACCACCTACCTTTTAGTGCTTCGCTGCATTCCTATATAAATTGTACAGGTGAAGGGGTTGAGGAAAGAACACAGAAACATTATCAGCAATAAGGGCATTTAATCAAACCCAAAAAGTCGCAGTAACATATGAATTATCTACATAAGCCATAAAGGCTAAAGTGACAGCAACTTAGGTTTGTAGGAAAATTACCTAACTAATAAATAAACCATAAATAGGAATCAATCCAAGTATTTTAGTCACAAAGAAGCTAATTATAGCTCGGGCTACAACTCAAGATAGCCACCTTTTTTTTTATTTTCCTAACGACTACCGTTGCATTCCGGAACCGCTCACGCATTACTTCAGGGGGCGCGGGCGTCACATAAACCTAAGCCTTAATTAAGTGAAAATCTAGAACGCCCGTGCCGGGAGTTGAACTCTCAACCGCTCCTGGTCGAGCGCTCCATTATTTTCACTGTGACCTCGGCTGCAACGGCGATCGCCGCTCGCATACCGAGGTTCCAGGATCGCCACCTGTGATATCGCATTTGACATATGTACGCGACGTCCAATGGAAGCGGCGGAAGTGAGTTTTGGGTACATACGTATTTCATCAATTTGGAAACGATTAATCACTCCCTCTTTAGCGCTCTTAGTTGATTGAATAAAAAGAGTAATTAAACAAGCTTTAGTTTGAATTTTCTAAAGCCTTAGTAAGAACTGATTATAGTAGCGGCATCTGCCTTTGCCTAAGAGATGCATGTACTTACATTTTTATTCGTTGTTATGTCTAACGATCGTGAGGGGGAAACTCCTGGTATGTTGCAATTTGACAAAAAGGCTTCTAAGCCGGATTTGACTTCATATTTCATAGAATTCAACGACTCCACTATTAAAGAGAAGAACCTAACTGCGGCAAAAAGGCGGCCTAGGTATTCTAGAATTTTCAGCCAGTTTACACGTAGAAGCGAAAAAAGGGAGGCCCAGTTATTCTTTAGCAACTGTAGAATAAGCTTTACGGAAACCGCATGGCTCCGGCCTAAATATTGAAATTAGTATGCATAATTTAACTAGAAGAAGCATTCTTACCACAGCTGTTTAGGGCCGATTGTGCAGAAAACAAAGCCGCTGACGGTTTTCGTTTATGGAAGCCGCATGGGAACCAGCCTAAATATCGAAATTAGTATGCAAAGTTTAACTAGAAGAGACATTCTTACCAAAGCTGTTTGCGTCAGTTCATGAAGCAACAACGCGCTGGCGGTTTTCGTTTGTTTAAAACAAGAGCGGCCTTGCCTGCTCCGAGAATTCAAATCCGCGAAGCGCGCTCCGTGAAAGATCAATAATCTAGCAATTCGACTGTCTTCAAGCGAGCCTACTTAAAAAAATCCCAGCGATCTTGCCTCTACCAGAAAAGCCTTGCAGGTGTCGTATATCTAATGTCAGTCGCTTTATGCGATAAACCTGAATTTCCTTGCTATATTATTAAATATAAGGTGGTCCGAAAGAAGGTGCTAATTGCATGAACGCGCTATTGCAACGGTATTGAAACGGGGCGTTACACTATATCTCGATTGCCAATTCCGTTCCATACACTGCATTTTTGTCTTTGTAGTTATCGTACCTCTCCAGTATTTGGAGGTTTGAATGTAACAAATTGCATCAGTTTCACTATATTTGGTTTCAGTTTATATAACGTAATTGACGTTTGGCTTCATCGATATAATTGTTATTCATGTTTAGCACTGTAAATAACCTTCTCTCGCTAACTGTTGCCGCGGAAGGTTTTAAGAAATAAGCTAATACTTTATTTATGTGATTTTGAGGGCTGAGTTGGTAATGGAATAATTTGTACAAGCGTTCCCAAGTTTAGTACGTTAGTTTATAAATTTGCAGGCTGGATTACTATTCCAGCCCTTTATGTTTTTCTGTTTTACAAGCGAACATACTGGCGCCTGAATACTAAGTAACTCGTGTTACTTTGCGAAATTATTTGGAATGTTGTATTGGGATTATATTCGACCAGAAAGATGGTTTATGTTTCAAATTAATCGAATTTTAATATTGGTTTAGCACTGCTAATATGTAATACCTTATTGGCTGTTTTAGCTCTACCATGCTGATCTGTGCCATTTCGTTGTATGCTCTCTGGTGTACTTCTGTTTCTGATTGTTCGTTTTTTTTACCTTGGAAATGTTATCGCTATCTATTTATGATATCGTCTTCTTGGGTAACTAAGAACCCCCTGTTTATCTTTAGTGGAGTTTAGAGAGCTTTCTCGTTCTTTTCTCATATTTGCAGGAGTTTTAGAAAAGTTTTTGGTTGTCTTTTGATGATGTCTCCATCAACTCCCCAAATTCTTCCTATGATATTATTTTTCTAGTTTAACTGTATGCTGTCGCTTTGATTTTTGAAATTCTTTGCTAATTAGTTTTGCGTACTTTCTTTGCAAGTCCTCTTCTCTAAGTTTAGGTATGTGTTTTGATCATCATTATGTTCTGCTTTTTGGTTCTGACCACTTTCATTGTTTTTTTTCGAGACCAGGTGTCGCGTAAGTAAATAATGGTCACCTCCTGTATCTGGTCGTGTGTAGGCTCTCGAGTCTCGTATAGTTTCACGTAGTTGGCATTAACTATAGTCGGCAATAGATTGCTCATTTATGGCTGGTTCAGCTTTAGTGGATTTGTGTATATTTTTGTGTGGAAATTTATTGCTAGCAATGACAAAATTTTTTAAAACCTTTTTGAATGTTAGCAACGCTTCCATTTAAGTCACACAGGATAATCAAACGTCTACTTTTCACATCATCAAGCGTCTTCTGAAGGAAGTCAAACTATTCTTCAGTTACATTGACATTGTCATCCTCATTTTGATCCATAAGTAAATTTTAGGGATGTGAACATTTTCTCTTGTTTGACGTCAACAATTACTATTAGCCTAGGTAGAGGAAATCGGTTTAAAATCGAGTCGACGATTTATTAATATCGTTGGATTGACAGTGATTGATTATAAAACGGCGCCAATACAGGAGTGAAGTGGAGACGGAGCCATAGCAGCGGAATTTAGTAGTAGTAGTACTAACTTGTGGAATCCGATACGAAGTCGAAATTGAAGTTCTACGATACACCAGCGGGACGTGAACAAAACTTTAAGTTATAATATGCCTGGGAAACTTATGTAATGTATCTGGCGAAAAGCTAGAGGTTGTCACTAAGGCCGTGACGGCAAATCACGTCACACTCGAACGAAAAACTGTGAACTACACACTAATGCTACCCTAGTTCACTGGAATCTAATTCGCTTTTCTGGCGCTCGGCTAGCGTTTACAGCAAGAAGTTGAACTTTTTAGATGAGCCGTTTCTTATAGAAGATTATTTTAAATTGCACACAATTTGTTAGTAAGGATAGGTAAAATGTGTAATTGAAAGAAAGTGCAACATATTCTTAATGCAAAAGTAATGGAAAATATGATCAGATATTAAAACGTAGCTATAAAAAACAATAATTTATTTCACACAAATGTACTTAATACTACTACAATAAATGTACTAAACTGTTTTTTTTAATAGTTACACTTCCCACTCTACTTTTTTTATGACAATGCAAGAACTTCTTCTGTCGCAATAAACACACGGTACAATCCCGAAACTCGATCGTTAAATAATGACAATGACAACGAAAGCTATTGAAATAAACAATATATGATATAATTAAATATTATCTCCTCAAAAGGCAAGTTATTTTAATAACTACACAAAAATAGAGAAAATACATACAATAAACTATTATTATCTGTATTATTTACGACCACGTGAACCGCCGATGGACGTTAATGCATCTTTGTTGATGGATTCTGTACTGGTTGCAACAGTAGGTGGCAGAAACTGAGGTGGTGTCGTTCTAAAATATTATATTTTTATTTATTAGTGTATTCAATCTGAGCAACAGTATAAAGCGTACTTGCGATTAAATAATAAGCGCGATACTGCTTTTGCTATAAGCAGTCTGACATTCTAAGCTCTGCAAGACAAATATTAACTACACCCCACAACTACTAAAATTTTTCAACACAACAAGTTTCCTGCTTCAAGCGCAGTCATTCCATAAGAAATGTAAAACAGATACAGGGTGACAATTTGAAATCTTACGATGTGTTATATTTCTGAAAGTAAAACAAATATTTAAAATTTTCAGAAACCGTTTCATAAGGTAACCTTTTCCACACAAATTCCTGAGCTCTAGCTACTACAAAGAAATTTTAAATGGTAATACCCACCGTGTAATATCTCATTAGAGAGCTCTCTAAAAATGCTATTCAATAGCAGCAAAAATTTGTTTTATTCGTTTGAGAAAATTAAGTAGTAAAGTTATGCCACTTTGGACATTTACAATGTATTATTTCTCTGAAAGTAGAAAAACAAATGGTAACATCCACCTTGTGGTATCTCATTGGAAAACTCTTAAAAAATCTATTCAATAGCGGCAACGTTTTTGATACGTGATTCTATTTGGAAATATTAAAAAATAAAACTCAAAAAGTTGAAAATCGATAGTTTTAATTCACATTTAAATATATTAAATTAATGTGCAAAGTAATTGGGATTATTCTGTAGAAAACAGTAAAGTCTACTTTCAAATTGTTCCAGAGCATTTTCGAAGGTTTGGTATGGAATAACTAGGCATTCCTGAACTTAATTATTCCTAAACAAATCAGGTAAAAAGAAATGTTACTACCATTAAATAGAATTTATAAGAGCTTTTCAATGAGGTCCCACAAGGTAGGTGTTACGGTTTAAAAAAATTGTTGTGCTAGCTAGAGTCCAGGGGATGAATGGGGAAGGTTACCTTATGAGTCAAGGTGCTTCCCCCTCCATGTTGTAGAAACGGTTTCTATAAATTTTAAATAGATTTTTTACATCCACAGATATAACACAGTGTACATTTTCAAATTGACACTCTATGCATCAGCATGCACTGATGTCTTAAAATATGCATGAGGAAGTACATAGAGCATTACCAGTAATTATTCTGTTTGTTATGTTATATCAATGAAGTATTTCTAGTATATAAAAATGTCAGTCTATATCTGACCTCTCCTTGATATATCGACACTTATGGGAGTTGTGATAACGCAAACAGTTACAGCTGTGCAAATATTATTCTAATCTCGATACGATTTTATATAAAAATGCAACACAGACCTTTTCATTACAAGTTGATGAGCTATAATAATCGCCGTCATTTTTACAGCACTCTGTATAGTATGTATGGATGCAATATTTTTTTCTCTACACAACTGCTTAGAGAGCTTTAGCTCATACTGATCAAAAAATTGTACATGCACGTATACTGTTTTCTACTTCTGATTAATCGTATTTGATTAGACATTTGGGTCTACCAAATGTCAATTTAACATTGTTCTAATTTTTTAATTTTTTAAAATTGTTCTTAGTGGGCAAAGTCCATGTAAACTTCCTTGATAAGTGCAAAATTTACTATCTAAAACAAAAGTAACGATAGCATTAGAACATCCAGTGTATTCATAATGTTTTGGGCACTTTCCAGCAGTAAAAAAATTAAATAAGATTATTTCGAGAATAACTGTTATCATTATCAACCATACACAAAATTACTTCAATTAAGTTAACAACGCAAAATGTATCTTTCGTGGCAGCTAATATTTAACCAAGTCGATCTATTCTTGATAAGTTTATAAAAGGTTAGTTGATCTCAAGAATGGATAGCCGGCCTTTATCCAAATCAACCGAAGAAGAAAGCACATTTTAAATATTTTTTGTAATTAAAATTACAATATAAGCGGTTTCTTTAATTTTATCACGATTAGAATCGATTCTTTAAATGAAATCTTTGTTTTATGCAAAGTTAGTGTCTGCAGTATTTAGTTTGTGGTTGTTGTTTCAGGCAAATTTAAATTTTTCAATCAGGTACCTTTTAGTTATATTGCTATGTATTTTAAGCCATTTAAATCCTGCAGTTTTCGCTATTATTATTTGTTTTACCTTTAAAAGTTTGATAGGTGGCTATATTCAAAAATAATACGTAGATGTAAAAGAAGGCATTAGTATTAGTGTAAAAATCTGGTGTGATACACTCACACAACTTCCTTTTACAGTGATCTTATAATTAGTCAAAAATTTCATTTCTAATTTTTAACCATTTGTTAAAAATTTTCAAAAATTACAAATTCTACAAAAACGGTACAAAATCGAGTGTTAGTTGAAGAGACAAATTTTCTCTAGAATTTTAAGGTGAATTCAAAAATGTAATAATATACCGGGTGTTTTATTTAAAATAGGAGTTAATAAAAAAAATAGAAAAAAAAACAAAAGAAACCCACTTTAGAAGTATTCAACTGGAAAATCACCTATCTCACATTAATACACATTAAAAATGTAAGAAAAATGTAAAGTTTAAAAAAAATCGTTATAGCCGTTTTTGAAAAAATCGAAAAAAACTGAAAAATCACAAGAGTAAACACCTACTTCCGGTTATGCGATTTTCTTAAAAAGCTTGCTGTCTTATCTACATAGTACACAAAACTTATATATGAAGTTTCAATGCCATACCTCTTTTCGTTTTTGAGATATTCTGTTCACAGACACACAGACACACAGACAGACAGACAGACAGACAGACCAATGAAAAAAAATATGTTTTTTGGGATCAGGGGAGTCTAAAACGTGAAGATCTGTTGAAAACTCAGTTTCGAATTTTTGGGGTGAATCCAATACTTCCTTTATAGTAGTAAAAGGAAGTAAAAATGCGGCTTTATTTGACAAATACTTTGAAACTGTCTTTTTACTTCTCTCGTATAAAACACCAAGAAAGTATTTAATCGCGAAAAAAAAACCATCTTCCGAGATTTCTTCAGATCTTCACGTTTGAGGATCTCTAGATGACGAAAAACAAGTTTTCTCAATTTCATTTGTCTGTCTGTCTGTCTCTCTGTCAGTCAGTCACTCAATCTGTCTGTCTGCCTGTTCCCGGTATAACTCGGTCAAATATATATAGGGTGAATTTCTTGACAAAATAAATGTTGCCTATTTTTGCTTTCATTCAAGATCTATTAGTACTAAGACTAATATTTTGCACATAACTCAGGTTTTTACCTTTGAAGAAATAGGGCATATTTTGGGCCCAACATATACAGGGCGAACGCCTTAAGAAAAGTATATTCTGAAAATGATTAGTTTCAACACTTCTACTAGCTAAAGAAGTTTCCTGTAAAACCCTTACAGATTTATTGCAGTTGAAAACTGTGGACGAAATGAGCTTCCAGCTTATGCACACGATTTGTTTTTATCGACAACCAACAATTAACGGAACAGCCCTCGTAGTTATACCGTGTAAAAACCCGTTTTACCTGAAACATTATTTGCGTCATTTGTGTCACAACTTAATTATATGATAGGTTTGCAATATTTGTTTAGTCTTGCCTAGAAAGTTAACAACGTCTCTATTAATTGCTTTAGACAAATAGTATGATAAAATTTGATATACATCCTACATCGAAAGACTAACTTACCCTTGGGTCGTACAAGCATTTAATGTATACAGCACATTGCTAAAAGGACGGCCTGTATACATAAGGAAAAACAGTTTTCGGACAGATATTATTTCAAAACATAGTCAAAAAATTCCAAAGATATAAAATTAAGTTAAATTATGAAATGGTAGCCACCTGTCTCAACAATATTTGGATTATTTCCAGCACTGCATACCAACAAACAACGTTACTGCAAATTACCCTTCTATCACGGTACATGGGATTTGAATTCAAAATCCCTTTTAGCATATTTAAAATCCCCATATACGAATTTTTGTTTCAGAAAAATAAAAAGAATAATGTTAAAAACAATAATAATCGAAATATGGTTAAAATAGAAAATGGCAAAACCGAAATTAAATAATATTTAGAATAAAAGCAAACACTATTTTCAGTTTTTATGTTCCACAGAAGGTTTGTGAAGTTATGTAATTTTGTGTTTTTAATAACGCTCTTTCTCTTTTAAAGTTTGCACAGACAATGAAATCGATGGCAAAAAACTTAAAGTGAAATTAAAGCAACTAAAAGCGTATTTGGTCTTACAATTTCATGCTCTGTCCAAATTCAACACTGAAATTTAGAGTTTCCATTTAAAACAATATCGCTAACGTCATAACAAACGACAATCTAAACGTGACAATTACAGTAAAATATGTCTTATCTAAAATAAAAGTTGACATGTTCGAGGATTTCTTTCAAAAACATTTGATAAAAGTTCTATTTCGATAGTTCCAGACTTTACATTCGCACTGTATATATAAAATTTTATATTTTTAATATACAAAGATACCGTAAATGTTACCGTTGTTAAAAACAATAGTAGTTTATATACCAAGGCACTGAAGTTTAGCTTTTTATCACGAATGTAGATTTAGTTGCCGAGGCCCGCAGGGCAAAGGCAAATAAACCACATGAGGGACAAAAAGGAACTTCAGTGCCGAGGAGTACATTATCTTTTATTTGAAATCTAGAAAGCGTGAAATTACAACATTTTAACCAACATTTGTAGGTTATGTTAATGTGTCGGTTGACGTTTATCTGTCGCCTCGCCACCTACAAAAAAGTCATAAAACAATGGATTACTTTACTGCCGATTTCTCGTATTTTAATGACGATTTCGAAATACTTTAATGCCGATTTCAAATAAAAGTAATTTTTTCTAGGCAAAATCAAGAAATTATATAAAGCATTTAAAACAAAATTAAATTAACCCCATTTGGTATTCGAAAAAATGTGTAAAGGGCTTTAGTTAGAACGTGTTTCGCTAGTGGACGCTGTGACACTAAACAATTTTCAAAATCAAAGAAAAATAGGGGTAAATATACTGAAACAATAAAAGAAAACACTTCAAATTTAAAAAAAAAACATTACTGGAGATGGGATTCGAACTACAGCGCCTGCCAACACGATTTAAATCCGGCGTCTCAGCTACGGACTTATCGAGGACTTCTTCCGGCTTTGCGATACGCGGATGTATTTAACAAAACGAACTTATTTTTGAAACTTTCTTACTCTTTTACGACATTACCTTGTATCTGTTGGGTCTGACAGCCTGACATATGTGCAAATTATTATTCTTATTTATTTCTCAGTTAACTCAAAAATAAACAAAATATGTTTTATGGTACTCACCCTGTATATATTTGCCCGACATTTTCTAGGTGTTATGCCAGGTAGACATAGAATCTGCATGCAAAATATCGTCTTTCTTCAACAACTAGTTTTTGAGTATGCTGCCGACAGACAGACAGAATTTAGAAAACCTGTTTTTCGTCATCTAAGGGCCTTGAAGCGTGAATATCTGAAGAAATCTCGGTGATTTTTTTGCGATTACAATACTTCGTCTTCTAGACGACGGAAGTAAAAAGATGTCACAATTGTTGTAAAAGTTCTATACCATACTGTATATTACGAATGAAGTTGTTTATCGAGGTTCAGGTGAGAAGCTTTCAAAGGTAAAGTCTCAAGGTTCTTCCGATTTTTCTTAAATTCCCTACGTCATTGTTAACGAACATTGTAAAGTGTAACATCTTCTGTTTTATTCAGAGTAAAAGGAATTTCTAAAACTATGAGAGTTGCATAAAAATAGCTTTATAAAAGTTGTAGATACGAAGTTGGTGCACATTACTAAAATATTTTTTTATAGGGTGGCTCAAAAAAGTGGAGCGAATCAATAGTTTTTAATTGAATTCAGGTAGCTTACACGTTTTGTTTTGAAATATCAATAATTTTAAAATGAAGTTGTATGAGCCTAACTTTAGCTGTTTTGGAGATATTGACGATTTTATGCAAAAAAAAACTAGAATTTTAAGCGGCTGCAGAAACAATTCAATGACAGCGAACATTACCAAACAATTGTTTTTTTAAATTACCTTTAGGGTGTAAAATGGTGGCTCTGGGTATTAATGCTATACAGGATAATCAAATTTGCTAATTTAATAATTTCAGATTAAAATGATTTAGTTCAGTGGATAACAAACAAAAATTCTGTTAAAATGCAAATTTAAACACTTGAAACCCTCCGAAGATAATAAAAAACCAGGTTTAGAAAATAAAAATCCAGCCACTACTGGAACAAGAAATAACAAACACAAAAAACCGAAAAATGCAGGAGAAAATTAAATATAAACAACAATTGCATTTATGGGTGGCAAATGTAATTTCGCAAAGGCTCATTAAAAGGACTTCAAAAATACAGAGATATGAAGGGTTTTTCATTATAAAAATCGAAGTCATTAAATTAGAAAATTTTGAACACTATGTATAGCTTTAATATTCAGAGAACAGTAGGAGAAATATTTGAACAGTTAACGTAATTAGATAGCTGATTTTTGTGTATTTGTATTTGTTTTTCTTTATCTGAGTTCTTTTGATACTATCATCAATTTACTCGTTTTTTTCGTGTTTATTATCTCTTGTATCACAATTGACTGAATTTTTATTTTCTAAACCTAATTTCATGTTTTATTTGGATCGATAAAGTTTTAAATTATTATTTTATTAGCGTTTGTTTGTTATCTCTTGAAACGAAACAACTTAAGAGGCTTAAATTGTTTTTTTATCTTTAAACTCGCAAATGTAAAACACAGTTGAATTTAGGTGTACGGAATACGATACCAAAACGAAGTCCATTAAACAGGATTTTCAAAAATATAAAAATATACAGAGCGTTCAATTTAAAAGCAAATGGGAAATTATTAAATTAGAAAATGTCGAGCACCAAGTATATCGTTAACACGCAAAGCCATTATTTCACACTTGTAAGGTGATTCACGGAAAACATAATTTTTTGGTATGGTTCTTTCTTTCGATTGTTTGCGTTACTTACAGCAGCCGCCTGATATTCAGCGTTTTTTTGCATAGAATCGTTAATATTGCCAAAACAGTTGACGTTAGAACCATACAACCTGATATTAAAATGCTTAATATTTCCACACAAAACTCTGAAGCTATTTAAATATTTAAAAAAAGTTATATAATTAAAGATATTTATTAACATGCATCACCTGTGTACCTACAACTTTTAATATAAACGATTTTTATGTAAGTCTTATAGTTTTAGAAATATTTTTCAACCCCGCCTCCTTACCTGTTCTTGTATAGTCTATTTCCAGACGTCACCCGAAGGATGTGTCTATTTAAATGACGGTTATATACTTTTAATAAACAGAGCTCTATATTTTTTATCGGCGGCACAAATGAGCACGACACAGAAAAGTATATGTAAATTCACAAATAAACATATTCATTTGTATATACAGGGCGATTCATACTACTTATGAATGGCTATTAAATTAAATGCATGTATACTGACTTTAGTAGAAGTACTAAAAACTAAGAGCTTGCTGGCTAAATCAGGAAGAGTACATTAATCTGGTGCACCAAATGTGATTGAAATATCTAAACAAATGTTTTTTGCTTCTGCATTTTATCTAAAATCGGTCTCATCGCAACCACATATACGAACTTAAGTTCATAGAAATTCATTCCAGTGACCACCAATCAGTTTAAGCAATTAAATGTTTTAATTTTTTGGGAGATTGCTATTAATTTGTGACGTATAGTTTATTATGCAAAGTTGTTTTCTTTTGTTTGATGTCCTCTAACTACCCTTAAATTTAATCACCATACTTATGAATCACCCTGTAGCTATGGTAGAGCGTGAAGTTGTAACTTCATTTGAATTTCATTTAAGCAATACTTTAGCGATGTAGCACAATTTTTCATTAACAGCACAGAAGTTACGACTACACGAGCACAAACGACACTGACCATTTAGTTCTAATGGAACATTAACATGACGTGACTACAACTTTTTATGCAGTCAAATTTTTATTTGTAAAGTGACCCTTTCAAGTGTAGAATATATGCAATTTTTAAAAGAGCACTGAAATAAGGTAACTTACGCAGAAGGAGGTTTAAATAACTGCACCTTCGGTTGATAGCCATTAGCGTCGGCTTTAAAGGAAACTATAAATACTTTTCCTCCATTGGTAAACGAATACGATCCTAAAACGCCATTATTACCATCGCCCTTTCCTGTCGGAAATGGATCTGTAAATTCATGTCTTCGCTGATCTGGCAAAACCAACCTAAGATAACATAGGATCTTCAGTGAAGCAATAGTTATTTGTACAACTAGTTTTGAAAGTCATACTTTTTTCATGAATTTGCAGTTAATCAAGCAAATGAATGAAAAAAGAGACTTTCAAAACGTGTTGTACACGTAGTTATTTTGCATAGTGATTTCAAATTTACAGCTGTCAAATTGACAATTCACAATTTCTATAAAATAGTTTAAAAAAGTGTACTTTTCTTCACGATTTTTTGTTTAAAAAGACTACCTTCGTGGCCACTATGCAAAAGAAGCATTTCTAAATTTATGTTTAAATTAATTAGACACAATTTAATTACTTGTACTTACTCCAAGTTATAATTTCCTTCTTTGCCAATACTGGAGTAGACATAGCTACCATCACCATAGGAAACAACACCAGCTTCTGCTAATGTTGCTAATTTTAGGGTACACAATAGAACTATTGAAATGGGCAAATACACAGCTCGCATGGTTAAGACGGGTTCTAGGTAGTACTAAGCAGTGCCATACGGGTGTTATGCTCCTAATATATATGCTGTTTAAATGTCAAAAGTACAAGAGCAGCAAGATTGAATGTCATAGGTTATAAATTTTTTCAAACTATAGAGCTGCAAGCCGAAGACCTCTTTTCTTAATTTCGAATCGTGTCCATGACCCGTTCTTGATATGCAATAGATGCCAAGAACGGGCGGAACAATAATAATTTTATAAACCCGTTTAGACTAATTTGCATTGTCGCTTCGTTTCTTCTTTTGGACAAATAAATGTACACTATGACACGACACTATCAATAAAAACACAAAATTCCTTGACAAGTAATACAAATAATACAATTAATAGTTCTTGAAATTTTATTTTATATTATAAATTTACATCTGCACAGTTTAGACTTTGTTTATAACAATTAGTATTTTCCAGTTATATCATTAAATTATATTATTATCTATCAAAAGCAGCAAGAAAAATCGTTTATTCTCTATCCCGTTTTCAATTTAAACAATAAAGTAGGGCACGTAACTCGAATAGACAAAAGGTAACTAGAGTAAGTAAGTCGTACTGCGTTATTACCGACTACAACTATTTTTTTACAGTTTGATTTTATTCTAAATATAATCCCGAGAGCTGAAATTTTTGCTTACTAAAACTCTAAAAATATTTAGATTTAATAGCAAGAAGTAACTATAAAAATATCTGCAATACTGTCAGGTACAAAATATTTTAATCTGCATAATTATGAGACACCTAACATTCATAAAATGTTTATTTGCATATGAACGACAATGACCTTACGACACAATAAATTTTAACGAAACTGATAATTGACGTTTTATGTCGGGAATTCCACAGCTACGTTTGTTTTCTGCAGCGTATCCCATATTACGTCATTTAATATCCTGTTAAATGCCTGTTCTAAATCAATAAAACAGGCAAAGACAGGCCAATTTGTTTTTAACACTTTTGAACAATGTCTTACTTTAAAAATATTGTCATGTGCACCTCAACCAATCTGAAATTTGCTCAGTATTTTTTTTATTTATTCAGGAATTGTCGAGTTTCTATCTATTTTCACATAAAATAGCATGATGGTCGCCATTACTATGTTAGTGTGCATTCGGTAGCGAAACCCTTTTTAATTTCTGAGTCAATTTTAAAAATCTTTGCGAGTGATTTTTGGGAAGCTTGCCAGTACATAGAGAAAGCGACTTTTTGTATCTACCTTAGTGATATTGATTTGTTACATTGTCTCTGAGCCTGTGCGGTTGATGATCTGGAAATTTGCTACATATGGATTTGAAATCCCACGATATTTTGAGAAGTTTAGCTTAGCATTAATGCGTTGTGTATGCAGTAGCTGAAATTGGTCTGCTTATGACTGGACTAAAAGTACTTTACAAGCAAAACTGGCCTCATTACAACGTCGGTACTTCAAGCCGGGTTTGCGTTTGCTAGGCGCTTGACGATCCTTGTGAGTATTTTAGGCCTTTTATTATTCCGTTGGGTATTTTCCTATTTTGGGATCTGTTGTCACCACGTCGAGCACCTGGAGGACAAAATTATAAGCAGTTTTGGGTATCTTGTCAAGCTACTCTGGCAATTACCTTTTTCCGAAGTAGTTCGATACATCTTTTCTTCTTGCGACTCTACATCTCTGTTTGAAGAAAGACTCGCATAACTTGGCGCTGCACTTTTGGACAGCTTCTATATAGCTCCTATGATTCTTTTAAAGGTTTGAGGAGCTCAAGGTACTCGTGTTTCCCCCTTTGTGATCGAGCTGTCTGTGGCAGAAGAAAATTTCTTTACAAGAAATTATATATGATTTAGGGATTTTTACCAACAACTGCAGGTCTTCTGGTTTGGACAGTCTTGAACCAGTTGTGCTTCTGGACAACCCGCCCCATCCTGCTCAGGATCTCCTGCAAAACATTGCTACACCACAAAGCAATTCCTAAATCACAGTGTGTTGTTTTTTAACATTATTGAATATTATTAGCTTGTAACACCTTATTTTTTGCCAGGTACGTTGAACAAGTACTTTTTACATGCTTTATTATTGCGCTTCTTAAAAAGTGGAAGAATTACTGCTCCTCCAGTCTCCAAGAACTTTTTTTCTAATCAGCTTTCAAGATTCTAAGTTTTTGTTCCGTATTTACCTAAGCAATTCCGGTGTAATCCCAACATGCCCAGCCGCACCACCTATTTTTATTTTTTTATAGCTTGTGTTACTTCCTTCTCAGTTATTTCTTATGCGTCTTCTCCAGTGTTTAGGTTTATTATTATTTATGGGCCCTTGCGTACTTCATCTACACCCTCTAAAAGTTCGATAAAATGTTTTCCATCTTTAAGGAATTTATTTCTCATTGGTTAGTAGAGTATTATTTTTAGTCCTTATCTGTCTAATGATAGATTGTTTTCATTTTCTTATGTGTCTAAGTAATCTCTAGAACAATTTTTGATTCTCTTTGCTGTTTTACTCTATTTTGTTTCCAAATTCTTCCCAGGAGTTTGTATGTACTTTATATGCCTCATAGTCTGCTGTTGATTTTATAGCGAGGTATTTTCCCAGTATTGGTTTTTGATGGTTATACTACATTTAACATCAGCGTTCCACCATGGCGTTTGCCTATTACTTTTTGACATCCTGCTTTTTCCACACTCGGTCACGGCTGTTCTAATCAGGCTATTTTTGAATAAAACCTAGGTATTATGTAGGGTTATGCTTTGGTTCAGAATAAATTTTTCTTTATTTTCTACTCCAATTCTTTGCTAAAGACCATTTTACCGTACTGTACTTTCTTGTCTCTTAGTTTATGATGTCTAATCTTTTAAAACACGTTAAAACTATTTTCTACTTTCACACTTTCTGCTTTTATCTTACTGAAAATTAGTTTTTGCTACTAATAGATAATGTTCACAGTCCAGTTTCTCTATCCTTGTTACTCTTACATCCTAGTTCATCAACCGCCTTTCAATTACACAATCTATAATAGATTTTGCTTTCGAACGAAGTATTCTAATGGTTTCTTACTTAATTAATTAGTGTCGCTTTGTAAAGATGATAGAGTTTTTAGATAGTTTTTCTAGCTATTTTTTATAGTGAAGTTGCAGAAGACTGTTCGGTTAATTATTAATGGCAGGCCATTGATGCCAATGAAAACGTTTGCATAAATGAAAGCCCATTCTTTTGAAAAATTCCAGTTGCAACTTTGAGAAGTTGGCGACGTTTTATAAGTTGTTTAATGTGTACTAGACATTATAGAGATGCTGAGGAATGCTTTTGGGACATGATTTTCGACGATTATAAAACAAGTTTCATATATTACCAAAGTCGTTAAAACGTAGAACAGTTGGGTGTAAGCCGTTGAAGCAACGAAAAAAGATAGAGTAAAGGTTATCTATGTGACATACAATCTACAAACTGCAACTATAACTTCGTAAGAAATAGTGATAGGTCCCTATTTCCACTCCCTTTTTAACCGTTACATCATTTACTTTTTTCGTTAATTGTAAAATTTACTTCTTGTTGGTCTCTCTCTGGTATATTTATGTCTTCTTATGTAGGAACTTTCATTTTTGTCGTCTTCTTCCTCTATTCCCAGCCAATTCTCCATCCGTTGGTTCTCTCTATCCACTCTTCCATTCATACAGCCCACCATGTTGCTGCTTTCAACATTATCTAGTTTTTTGTAGTTTATTATATAATTTTTCTTCCACTGCTACATCCCCATTAAGGGCATATCCTGCCATAAAATAATATTTTTCATCTTTGATTTTTGTTTGTCCACCTATTATTCTTTCGTTTACATATCTTACTTCTATTATATCTTTAAGTTTTTCTTGATTGATCAATATCACGACTTCAATTTTTGTTCTATCATTTCTATCTACCCTTCTGCATCACATAATATATACCTCTGCTGCATACCAATTATTTATCTTTTAGTCGCCATTTTTTCCATTTCTATTACTAGTTATATTTCTTTTCCTCTTAGTATTAAGTTTAAGACTTATTCTATTTCTTTATTGTTGTTCACTAAAGTCGTTTTGTCTGTTTCTATTCTAAGCATTTCGTCTTTCAGTTTTTTGTATAGGAATTTATTTTTAGTTTTTTGTCGTTTCTTTCTCTTAGTTTTGCTGCTGTCCTGTCCCATTTTCACGCGTTATCTTCTATTTTCAGTGTTTATTTTCATAGCTGTCAATATGACACCACATTTTTACCCTTACATTTTCTAACCTCTCTTGTGTTTTCTGTCGTGCTCTTTATTTTCTGTTTAATTCCTTATTTTCTACTTTTAAGCTTCCATTTTCTTCTCTTAACTGTTTTAAATGCAAATGATATGATTTTTGGCTTTGTTTGATCTTTTCCATTTTATATTCTTCTTTTTTCTTGTCTACGAGTAAGGAAATCTTGACCTGGAGAAAATGTATTGTTTGTAATTAAGTAGGTGGGTGGATTCTGTTCCGTTGGTTTGTAAATGAGACTCTTCAACCAAGCCTTATCGAAAGCCTGTGCAATACTGAAGAAAGAGATTACCATGAGCTTTAACATTTCGAACCCGTTTGCTTCGATGTTGTTGATTCGTAGTAATATGTGAATACTGTAATGGCACTTTTGTTCAGCCCCTTCGTTGTACACCAAACTGAAATGCAACGTTAGTTTACCCCTCCTTGATTGCAATAACTTTGACCAAGATGTCCCATCTGCTTCAATATTTTAATAATTATCTGGTCTTTTTAACTCTTAGGTAGCTCAGTGCACATGAAACCTTCATAGTCTCTCAAGTAGCGGCTTATGAAAGATCACTATCTACCAAAACAGCAATCTGGTACCCCTGTAGTGTTGTATCGGAATGAAAATGACTTTAAACAATGCACAAGAATAGCCAATTTGCTTACATCGATCTATTGTCTTCAAAACATATAACGACACAAATAAAAGGAACAAAAATACAACTTAAAAAAATCAAATGAAAATATGATCCATTACTAATACAAACTACGTACGACATCTGGAGCTACTCGCAACACATAAAACATTACCAATACAGCGCCTAATTAACTGTTCTTTAAAAACGCAAAAGTCAAAAGTATTTAAAGCCGACCCTAGCTAACGCAAGTTTTGTTCAAATTCACATGCACTCAAATTAGTAAAATACTTGTACATAAAACATTCTTTAAAAGCAATTCGCACACCGCGTAAGCTGAAAACATTATACCTGGAATTTGCTCCAAGCTTGCTTGCTGTGTCGCATGCAGATTTGGCTCTGGACTACGTCACCCCAAACTTGGAGTCGCCGTTGTGGGTATGGAAATCAACCATACTGAAATTCGGCGTAAAAAATCCAGATTTTCTTATTGTTGTATTTGTCGCCTCAACTACGACTAACTGATGACATGACTTTGTAACGTTCAGCAAAAACATCATTCGGGTGCTGTACAATTTTGTATGCTCACCTCGTACACGGTGAATACGCGTTTACTTAATTTGTAAACGCTGGTTCTCTGCACTCTACAACTGTGGCAGCAATTTAAATATCAACAGGCCCATTTAAGTCGTTTTCATTCAACTTATATCGCCATGGAAAAATTCACATACTAAAAATCGCATCTACGTGCACTTTTTAGAAGAGGCTGCGACTTCTTTGTGAAATTTCATGAGTTGCAAACCTTTTCTCCCGCGGGCAGCGTGTGTTTCTTGCTGCACTCGCGAAAACGACCCTTCACAATACACTTCCCGCGCAGGACCGGATTTGAAAATTTTGTTTGCATAAAATGCTATATGTTTAAGTTTAACCAGTTAGCTACCATGTCTGGCTGGTTTGGTACACCTTTCTTATAGTATTTAACCATCTCTTGAACAGATCAGTCGGGATTTCTTAAAGAGTTAGTAGTGTAGGCTAATAGTATACTTTTCTTTGT
>CALNHX010006630.1:0-86018 GCA_940337035.1 Agriotes lineatus
TTCTTTAAGCTGTAGGTAATATACATATAATTTAACGAAACAATAAATAAGAATACAATTTAACTCACATCGTAATCTTGACGTTTTTGCCTTTCTTCCAAGTCATACTTTTCAGTTTCTAGTTTTATTATTAAGTCCCACAATTCTACTGCCTTTTCACGCATTTTGTCAACACCAAGTCCATCAATATTCAAGGGCTTGATGCGAATGGAGAGGGATATTCTCTTTTCTTCTTCTAGCTGTTCCTTAGTCTTGTTTCTTTCCAACTGAGCAGGGCTAAGGGCAGCCTAAAACAAAAGCTAACTCAATACACATCGTTTAATATATCCCCAAATAACCTACACCAGGTTCCCTTTTCTGAATGGTGAAGTTGGGGCCTTTGATCTTGGCGCTCTGGTCTTTCATAGCCTGCATCATCTGTTGACGCTTCTTCTCGGCATCTTCAAGACGTTGTCTCTTTTCTTCTTGATCGCGTTGTTTCTTCTCTTCGAGTTCACGAACACGACGTTCTTCTTCGGCCTTCTTGCGCTCAGCCAACTTTCGCTCTTCCTCAGCGCGAGTGACTTTGCGTTTGGCCTGCTTTTCCTTCAGAGACTTGAGGTCTTGCTCTTCCTTAGCGCGCTGTTTACGCCATTCTGTGATGTATTCCCGGAGTTGCTCATCTAGATCTGATCTTTTTTGGTCTTGGCGCTTAACAAATTCTGGATCGCCCGTTTCCCTAAAAGTTAGACATTGCACATATTTTGGAAATAGTCAAGAATGTTATGGTCAGTGACTTTCTCATCCTCATTTTTTAAATTAGTTAAATTGAACTTGATATTGCTAATCTATGGTAAAATGCGAACGAAAGATGGAAATACTCAAAATTAGAATTATTAATATACAAAAACATTCAGTAAGTCAAAAATGCATGGTAAAAATAACAAAATTAAGCAAAAACCGTGACATGAATTGCTACGCGTGAAGTAAAACCACATACAAAAACAATTAGCACGTTTTCTGTTAAGTACTAAAAGTTCAAAATTATTGTACAAAAACAGCGTGCAATATTCAACATTTCACTGAAAGAGCGAAACACAAAAAACATGTAACAGACTAGACGAACACAAATTGTTTAATTTTTGTTGTCGAAGCCTTTATAAGCTGAAGAGCCGCTGGACTGTAGCTTTAGTAAAATTGTCCCCTGCTTTATTCATTGTACTACTGACATTTATACAACCTGCAGAACTGAGCAAACGTTATTATGACTATCTTAATGTGATCATCTTAATAGTACAACGAATAATCATACTTTGCAGCATAAGCGATGGCGTGAAGTTCACTGAAATGTATCCACTTACTCGACTTTCTTTTCGACTTTCCTTTAGTACACCACGGTACACCATGCAGCACAGGATCACGGATGAAAGGAAAATTAAGAATACAAATTATAGATTGAAAGGTAAAAAAATTAATGACTTAGATTTCAGGTAAGTTACTTATTTGAACAAAAACAGTTTTAATATTTTACGTTGACTAATTTTTCCATTAATGGAGTCCTCATGCAGTTAAGGTAGGTACTTACTTTCTGCAAAAGGAAAATACACATTAGAAAATATTGGAACAACGTTAGCGAAGTTTATGTGTAGTTTTTAACTCCTTATCGAATTAGTTTTTTTTCTTTGCAGTTATGAGTAACTGTAATTTAATACTGTAGTTAAGCCATTTTATTAAACACAGTTAATGTGCACATGAGCTATATATAAATTTAACATCTGTAACTATTTATAAACAGGCATAAACGTTGAGCCGGTTTAACTTTTAAAAGAAAAACTATAATGCACATTATTGTTTTTCTCTCACTTGAGTTTAATTTGTTAATTTGAATTCGAGATAAAAATAAAATCAAAGGAGACAAGAAATAAAATACTTACACTTCTATAATTTCCTCCTCCTCCTCACTAAAATAGACAACAAGACATTTTAATCGGACAATAATTACACTGTTATTTTAGCCTCTGGTAGCCACAAAGCAAAGACAAATTGCATTCATTAAGTTAAATAACACTTGCATGTCAAGCTCCTATTTGCTTATTTTTGCAGTAATATACTTACGAGTAGACTTCCTCGTCGTCAGACATGTTGAATGAGGACTAAGGCTCTGAAACAATAATGGTCTATTTGTATTTGAACCTAGATTTTAATTGTATAACTGCTTCCAAAGAATTTTAAATGCACTGCTGGGGATTGCTTAACAGTTCAGGACTTTCAGGAACAGCTGCTATTTTTAGATTGGCCGAAATTTAAATAAGCCAGAAGACGTCTAGCAGACTTGCCAAGTTCGCAAACAGAACAGTTCTTATATTATTTTTTTCAATTATATCTCTTCATAAGCTATGAGTACATACATACATATTGTAGGTTTACATGAAGTTGCTATTTCATTATTTGTGAAAAGATTTCAACATTTTATTTGGGCAGGATTCCTTAAAATAAAAAAAATATTGTTAAATTAAATGCAATATTTAAACGATTCTGGTACAACTTCTGATTACACCTTTTCATATATTAAAACAACAGAAATATGTTTCTAACTAAGCAGAAAACAAAGTAAATAAACACATTTAAATTCAAATTAAATTATAGTGCTTCATTTGTAAGAACATAAACATAATATTAAAGTTCTAATGAACCAAACTTTCAATAAAATGTGTCTAAAGTTACATCCAAAAGAAATTAAATTTAGTGCAGCTATTTATATCAATAATTCAAAAAATAACTTTATTAATAGGGGGTTATGTCTTACGTAATCACTGTTATTACGAATATTTCTTTAAATTTTATTTTTTAAATGTTAAGAATGCCGTGCATTAACTTTAAAACCCAACATGTCCCTAAAAGCATATTTTATTACGAAAAAACTGAAATATGCAATTGAAATTTGTCAATAATCGATACCTATCAGATTTGTAAAAATATTCCTGTCACATAATTCAGTATCAGCAGTTAACTCCCTTAAGTGGTTGGCATTAGTGTCTCCTTTAATTAGAAAGTTATAAGTAGCATCTATTAAAAAGTGTAGTTGGCGTGTAATTAAAATTATGGAATCATCAATTTTCACTTATCATTTCATGGAAATTTATGAAAATATTTCTAAAAATGTAGGTTAATTGGAAAATTCGGAAATCAGAGAATGGGGCTGGTGAAATTTAAACTCCAGTGGCCGAGTCTTATTTGGCTACGACGGTACGCGTCGGTTATTCTTAGACGCTCATCGGGCGTCCACAAGTCAAACTCTAGAAATGTCTATTTTTAGAGCATGTGCTCGATAGTCCACCGGTTGCTGAGCTAAAAAACTACGATGTCAGAAAACATTTTAAATTAAAAACACTTTTCTTTACAGGTACATCAAAATTAAATGAACGATTGCAATATCTAGATGTATTTCTAGTATTTAAAAAAATGTAAGATGATATGTTTCAGCATTAAAATGAACATTTTGCTGGCCCGCACAATACTCTATCGTTAGATAACATAAAATTTTATACAGCAGATAGTCCCTTTCTGTATTTGAGTAACATATTTAAAACAATCACTGAATTTAACCGAAGCACTAGAAAATTTAATGCAGTCCATTTTATCTTGCTACGTAGACAACTTCCGAAAACTGATAAAAGCACGTTCTTTAAAACCAACTTCCCGTTCAGCAAACCCCAAGTAGACACTTACAGTGAGTTGACTAGAAAGAGCGGTCCAGGAGCACCACACAACTCACGGAGTCCGTAGTGACTAGACCTCGTGGACAACTAACACCTTCGGAGAAGACTCCTCACGGCGCACGCAGCCACCCACATTTTTACCTTTTTGATTTTCTATAGATACTCCGAGTCAGCCATGAAAATAAAGTTACCAGCACTGTTTTGTTAACCCCTAAATATCTTGCTCGAAGTGAACTGAGTAAGTTAATTAACTCTGTATGTAAATTTTAGGTCAATAGGCTGTAAATTTTGTGATAAAATCACTTTTGGTATCGGTGGTGTTAATTATTTTTTTTAAATATTAGCTGTTTTGCCTACAAAAGACGTGTAATAAATATTTTAAATTAGGAATAAATTAATTTTCAAAATCGAAATACTTATTCCTCCCTCATCATGACTTTGGTATTTAATTGTTTGAAGTGCACTTTTTTACGTTTAGTGTAACAATATAAAAAAAATGTTAAAATTAAAGTACCATCTACTCAAATTGTGCAATTTTTCCAGTAAAACATATTTGTCATGTTCACCATATTTGTAATTAGAGGGTTTTCGAACTCGATTGATAGTTTTCTGAAGCCCTAGCCACTTTGTAGTGAACTGTTTTCATTTCTTAAAAATCAGTAACAGCTTTTTTTAATGATATGGTACAGAATACAGCTGGATATATTACAACTAGGTAGAGAACGACAATCAATGGAATGAAGTATTAGTAAGTCAATTGTTGTTCAGAAACAGGTAATAATTATGGGAGAAAATTATTTTGAATCATGAATAAAAAATAACGAAAAATGGAATAAGTGGTAATGACAGATTTACAAGTAGTTTATCTTCACGGCACAAATTATCTACAAACAAATCGCAAATATTTATACAAGAAGTGTATGAACTGAATTTCAAATTATTTATATAATCCCATATTTTCCAGATTTTACCTCATTCGGTTATACGTTATACATTTTCTGATCAATGTCAATATTATTTGTTAATTGGATAAATACACCACATGTAAATTTATTAAAATCATTTCTATAATTGTTAACTATTGGAAATAGAAGTACATTTAAATACTTACTAAATTTCAAATTTTCCAAAAACAATGTTTAATTTCACACATTTTCCTAGTTTGGTACTTTAAAAACCAAACATTTGCAAGTTGTTATTTAAGTATTTTTTTAGCTAAATTTTAGATCTTATAAGACAGAAAATAAACAGTGTGTTTCACTTCTCACCTTCACATCCCTGTATCTCTTTATTATTTATTGCCTAATCGATTTCAAATTTTGGTCAGCTGCAGTGCCCTTTAAAGGGATAATATCTATATTTTTTTTAAATTTTTACAGTAAACCAGCAGGCTACTGCGATCAACCAGAAATGCGAAAAAATTAGAGATCACAGTAGGCCTAATTTTATCGAAAACGGTGATTAAAAAAGATTGGTTTGAACCTCCAAAATGTTCACCGAAACATTTGAATTCATTTTTCACTCACTAAACGTAAGTACTATTTCTACTTCTTAGGGGTACTGCAGGTAATTGACAGTTAGTAAACTTAAATGTGAGTTCATAAACAATTTTCTTCCATGACACTCTTTATTAAGACAACAATGGATTTTAAATCATTTGAATTATATTTTTATTTACAATAAAAAATTCGAATAAAATATTAGATTTCGACTATGTTGTTTCTAAATAGAAAGCCTTATTTATGAAATAACGTTTCTTGTATTTTTCTCCAATAAGCCTTAACTCAGTTATTGTTTATAATCGGACTTATGTTGATATAAGTTTTCTGTATAAAACTTTTTAGTAGAAATATGACAAGTGCTTGAAAGTTTTTCGGAAATATTTAAAAAAAAATGTTCTGCGACTATTTTAACTTCCTTTTGCAACAAAGGAAGTATTGGATGTACTTACCCTAAAAATTTTAAATTGGGTTTTCAACAGATCTTCACGTTTTAGAGGCCCTGAACCCAAAAAACATGGTTTTGTTCATTGGTCTGTCTGTCAGTATGTGTATGTGTGTCTGAAGAAAATTTCTCAAAAACGAAAAGAGGTAGGACGTTGAAACTTCATATATCTAGATGCGACAGCAAGCTTTTGAAGAAAATCGCATAACCGGAAGTATGGTTTTTAATCTTGTGATTTTTCAGTTTTTTTCGATTTTTTCAAAAACTTTACATTTTTATTACATTTTTTATGTGTATTGATGTGAGATAGGTTAATTTCCAGTTGACTACCTCTAAAATGGGTTTCTTTTGTCTTTTCTTTTTTTATTAACTCCTATTTTAAATAGAACACCAGATATATAATTACATTTTTGGATTCTGCTTAAAATTTTAAAGACAATTTTCTTTTCAACTAACTCTCTATTTTGTATGGTTTCTGTAGAATTTGTAATTTTTGAAAATGTTTGACAAATGCTTATAAACTAAAAATCAAATGTTTAGCTGATTATAAGATCACTGCAAAAGGAAGTTATGTACGTGTATCACACCAGATTATTTTTAACGAAGGTATGAGTGCATGCCAAGGGAGGAGAAATTTTTTCCTTGGAAGTATACAGGTATGATTTTGTTAGAAAAAAATAGTTGCTGAACATTTTTTGCTAATATTCCCATAGAAAATTTTTATGCACGCGTTATATTTTGATAGAGAACACAAAGAATGAAAAAACACAGTAAAGGAAAATAATAACAGAACAAATATTTCCATTTAAATATGCATCATAGATATTCGCAAGAAACATATCTCTAAAGTTTGGCAGATGCCTCTCGAGATATCCTGTATTTATTGTTTTAATTCGTTTAATTGATGGATATATATAAAGGTGGTCTACAGTTAGTTGTTAAGTTCTAAAGACAAATAAAGAGAGAAAGGGGGATGAGAAAAAGTAGATTCACATACTCGGCAATACCTAAATATGTTTGCAAACAAGGAATGCTTTAATTATAGTGATAATCTATTTGTGTCCAGCTATTACCTTTTTTATTGTATAATTGAAAGATTGTAATATTGGTTAATAGAAATCATGATAATCTCACAATTGTAACAAAAATTATACTACCGTTCATAACAGATCTCTAAATGTCGTATGTTGTTTGTTACGTAATTTAATGAGGGATGGATACATCAAAAGACGAAATTTATTGTAACAATTCTTTTCCCAGCACTGAAACGTATTATAATAATTATGGTAGACCTGGGAAAAACTTAAAATTTTTTGTACCTATTTATACCATTTTTTTTACTTTAACCTAGTTTACATAAAACAATGTTTATTATTACTGATTATTTCCTTCATATCCATAATAATGCGTAATCACTATGGTTTCTGTCAGTTCAATAATGACAAAAATTCAAAAGTCAAAATTTTAACATGATTATTAAAGGTGAATTGTATCTATTTATTCAGGGAATAATCACGCCGAACATCAACTAGCCTGAATAAATTTTGACGATTTTCTGTCAGAATGTTTTGCTCTGAAGAAATGTTCCGCCTCAAAATCTCTTGTGCTACGCACTCAGAATTCTTGTTGAGCGGCACCTTTACTTAACATATTTCTTAGCAAAACCTTCTGACAGAAAACGTCAAAATTTAATCGGCTATTT
Source organism: Agriotes lineatus (assembly GCA_940337035.1). Lineage (NCBI taxonomy): Eukaryota > Metazoa > Arthropoda > Insecta > Coleoptera > Elateridae > Agriotes > Agriotes lineatus. The sequence continues at coordinate 7,345 of CALNHX010006630.1, forward strand.
TAATGCACTTGGGATATTACAGTTGATTAAAAACATTTAATATGCTAATGTACTGATAAATACAGTTCGAAAATTACGTAGATTCTATACTAATTTCTATAATATAGTTTTAATGAAACGAGCAAAATGTGGAAAAATAGAGATGTCAGATATTTGAAGAAGATAGATATTTTAATGCTATAATAATATTTTTTATATAATAAATAATTAACGATTTTTTTGTCATAAAAATTAGAAAATCGTACTGAGGAAATACGAATTTAAGTAGCGCTATAATGTGTACTTAAAATAATTTATTTTCATAGTAGGTATTCCTTTATTTAACGGTATTAATGATTTATTAACGTTCCACAATACTGACTAGCTTTAGATAGATTTGTATAAGTGAATCGAATACAAAATGTCTGAACAATGAGATCGGGCTACAGAGAAAAAATATGCCTCTATATTTAAAACTGCAAGTCCTCAATATTTTAAAAATATTTCAAATAAATGTTTGAACACGCCCACTTATTGCTAAATGATTCAGTCCAAAAGTATGCTAATTGTAATATGATTAGTTATTTCAAATTATTTTATTTAATTTTAAAACTTACTTTTATAACTACATGTAGAATATACATGGCACTTATACATAAAAATTAGCAAATCCTACTGAGGAAATACTAATTTAAGTAGCGAGATAATGTCTACTTAAAATAATTTATTTTCATAGTAGGTATTCCTTTATTTAACGGTATTACTGATTTATTAACGTTCCACAATACTGACTAGCTTTAGATAGATTTGTATAAGTGAATCGAATGCAAAATGTCTGAACAATGAGATCGGGCTACAGAGAAAAAATATGCCTCTATATTTAAAACTGCAACTCCTCAACATTTTAAAAATATTTCAAATAAATATTTGAACACGCCCACTTACTGCTAAATGATTTAGTCCAAAAGTTGTTAATTGTCATATGATTGCTTATTTCAAATTATTTATTTAATTTTAAAACTTACTTATATAACTACATATAGAATATACATGGCACTTTTTCATAAAAATTAGCAAATCGTACTGAGGAAATACTAATTTAAGTAGCGCTATAATGTCTACTTAAAATAATTTATTTTCATAGTAGGTATTTCTTTATTTAACGGTATTAATGATTTATTAACGTTCCACAATACTGACTAGCTTTAGATAGATTTGTATAAGTGAATCGAATACAAAATGTCTGAACAATGAGATCGGGCTACAGAGAAAAAATATGCCTCTATATTTAAAACTGCAACTCCTCAACACTTTAAAAATATTTCAAATAAATATTTGAACATGCCCACTTATTGCTAAATGATTCAGTCCAAAAGTATGCTAATTGTAATATGATTGCTTATTTCAAATTATTTATTTAATTTTAAAACTTACTTATATAACTACATGTAGAATATACATGGCACTTTTTCATAAAAATTAGCAAATCGTACTGAGGAAATACTAATTTAAGTAGCGCTATAATGTCTACTTAAAATAATTTATTTTCATAGTAGGTTTTCCTATATTTAACGGTATTAATGATTTATTAACGTTCCACAATACTGACTAGCTTTAGATAGATTTGTATAAGTGAATCGAATGCAAAATGTCTGAACGATGAGATCGGGCTACAAAGAAAACATATGCCTCTATATTTAAAACGGCAACTCCTTAACATTTAAAAAATATTTCAAATAAATATTTCAACACGCCCACTTATTGCTAAATGATTGAGTCCAAAACTATGCTAATTGTAATATGAGTGCTTATTTCAAATTATTTATTTAATTTTAAAACTTACTTTTATAACTACATGTAGGATATACATGGCACTCCTGTATAAAGAGATGTTATCCGTTCGGTGTAATTATTTCACTCGGCTTTGCCTTGTGAACTAAAGTTTTCTCCTTGCGGATAAAATTCCTTTTTTTTCACTTGTACCATACTTAACTAATTAATAATTATTGCCGGTTCTAATACGGCTCCTAATACGTTCTATTCGAGTACATTCTCCGTCAAGCTCATTCCAACACAAATGCAAGAAGAAGAAACTGTTAAGCATTAACCATTTTGCTTTAAAATTAATTAAAATTCTCTGCTAAAAGATTATTATATGCTATATCTTACAACCACAGTTACTTATTTAATACACTGTAGAAGAAAAACAACATAAAACTGTGTTTTGGGGAACAACTAATAATAAATCATGCAGTGTAATGCACAATACAAGGTTAGAATCGCACAAAATTAGGTAACCTAATTTTATAACATAAACCTTTATTAAATAATAATTGCTTGAAGATCTTTAAAGAATCTTCTCTGAAATTCTTCACCCACAAGTTTTGTAAATTCATCAACCTCTATAGGATTCTATTTTGGCACATACTTTATTTTCGTTGGATTTATTCTTATCGGAATTTATTTGTTTCTTTATATAACATTTAAATTAGTTTCAGTTATTTATGAAGATGTGCCTATATAAATTTTTTTATTGTAGTTTGAGAAATAGACATGTACTGTGACACTGGTATATCCTTAATTACCAAGACCGATATTTTTTACCAATAAGATTGTCTTGTAATGAAAAACAGTTTGTAAATCTAAGTTTTTGATTCAAGCAGGAAACTGGGAAACTGGGAGTAGCTAATAAAAACCTAAGCGCGACAGTTTATTGCGATATGTTTAACATATGCTTAGATTTCAATTTTATGAAGACTTAAAGCATAGCGTTAAAGAACTTATTAGGACTACTAATTACACCATAAAGCTATTCTCACTAAAGCCTGTGTAATAATTTGTGGAATATTCATATAACTTACTTATATATGATACAGTTTATGGAATTTTTTTGTTTTGAATAAACTGCTCGCTCCAAATACGGGTAGCTGAAAAATAGGTCACTTCAAGTAGTCAAATATGCTGCTCTGTCACAAATTTCCTACTAAATTTTATAATTGAATCTCCAATTATTAGTAATGTTGGATAATTAAACTACTGTAGAAAATATTGCAGAATTCTGCAGAGTAATTTAAACTGCCGCAAACATTCCTCGGCAATTTATACCCGCATCCATTTATAGTCACATCACTTTAAAAGGTTGAAATTTGCTTAAAAAATCACCGAGCTAAATTTTATTTTAATGATTTTAAGTGGGAATTTAAATCTACCCATTTTACTGAAATACTAGACTGTTAACAATATCCTAAAATATTTCATTGAAAATGAGCTTTCAAAAATATTTTTGAAGTCGTAACAGCCATTTGGCCTCATACAAATAGCGTGTATCTATTAATATATAGTAGTGTTGACAAAAGCTTTTAAAGATGAAAAGCATCTCTTCAAATTACTCTGCTCAAGTGCATACTAAATGTGAAACTTCTTGTTGCGCACAGCGGTAGTAATGACAGTTAAAACTCATCCAAACTTAGGAATCGTGCGCTCTAGGGCCGTTTGTAAGCCTCATTATATTTTTCTTCCGTTTAGGTACAGAACTAACTGAGGCAGTTTGGCATTTAGCGTCACGACGCTCGCCTAATAAGGATACCGCCCGCTTGAAAACCCGGCACCGCCGCGCGCATCCTGGATTTAGATATTCTGGCGTTTTTCCCACCACTCTCGAACTTATATAAAGAACTGGTCGAAGCTTCAAACCAACCCATTCATCCTTGAAATATAATACACAACTATGATCTCTGCGAATTCAGATTTTACCAATTCCACTGATTTCCTTAATTAGTAACGGTCTACTTCATTTACTTTTACTTGAAACTAAGATGTGTGTGATTCTTCTAAAATCGAATTAATATGTTTACTAGCATATACCACCACGATATCAGAATTTCATTATTATTTAAAATTAAGACTTGTAGTAATTAACTCTTCTAATAGTTTGATTTATATTTTTTCTTTATTGCTATATTTGGGGTTTAACAATGTCCACATATTTTAGGACGCTCTGTCTACTAAATAATTGATAAAATCTTTTTAATTCGGAAATTGCCACCAATGGATAATTAAGTTGTAAGCAGAGACTAAGTTGAAATTAAAGTTTACATTCTCCCGGAAGTGAGATTTTGCCTGTTCTCCTTTCTACAGCAGTAATACTGCACGAAAAACAAAAATGTATTGCTGCAGATTTTCTATTTTTATTTGTTTCATAAAAAAAGATTAAGCTGATCGATAAAGATATGATATCTACTCTAAAAAAGTTTTTCCAACGATCGGATTATCTCATAGCACAATTTTAGCACCCCTGAAGCTAAAAGCACTTTACTCTCTATTTTCAAGGATCAAAGTATAATTTGTAATCCCCCAAAGGTCGAAGCTTAAATAAATTAAACCCCTTTGGCGTTCTAAGTTAAAATAATAAAGTGTTGATATAGCAACATATACAGGGTGTCTCGCGAAGTTCTCCCGGCACTTAAGGAGCATGTTCGTGAGATAATTTCAAACATAAAAGTTCATATGAACATGTGTCCTATTCTCAGTATTGGATTGGTCGAGGTGGGCCACACAATTGGCCGGCCAGATCTCCAGATCTAAATCCCCTAGATTACAACGTATGGGGTTGGATGAAGGAGTTGGTGTACGAAGAGAAAGTAGAAACATGCCAGATTTTAATCCAGCCAATTTTGAACGCTGCAGCACAAATAAAAGCCATGCTAAGGTAATGAATGGAACGCGTGGTATTCACAGGCGTGCAGCTAAATGCATTGAAGTAGATGGTGGAATGTTTGAACATCTATGATTACGTTCTTTTAAATTATTAGTCTGCAGTCCTTTATTTTGTTATTTTTGATGTCAGAAATACAAATTATTTAAGATGAATTTAGTTTGAAATGTGTATACCTCAATAAATACTGAAAATAGGACATATGTTCATATGAACCTTCTTGCTTGAAATGATCTCAAGAACATGCTCTTTAAGTGCCGGGAAAACTTCGCGAGACACCCTGTATAGCAGTTGTTCTTATTAAATTCAAATTTAAAGTGGTAGGTACCTTATTTGCAACGGTATCTTAGCTAACACATAAAATCCATAATTCCGTTTGAATTATGCATAACTGAAAATACAAAAACGTAATAACAGTGAAGTAAAGTTTTGGATACTGCAGAGTTTGGCCTGCGACTCGGAAGGTCAAGGTTATCACTAGTACGAGGGCTGTTCTTATAATTGTTGGTTATAAGAAAAACCTGGTATTTAACTAATAGTTTTTCTTTTCAAAATATTTCCTCTTATCCATAATACACTTATTCATTCTTTGAAACCGTTTTTGGAAGGTCATCAAACATCCACTGAAATTCGACAACCGCCGCATTTGCGTGAGAACATCTCTTATCACTTACATTTATTTTTTATATTTTGAAACAAAAAGAAATCTCTGAGAACAAGATCTGGACTATACGGGTGTTGAAAAAGTCGCGCAATCGAAGAGTATCATGATGTTCTTCATGGGTAAAGTAACAAAAAAGTTAACACAATTTTTTTTATTCCGACAACCGTTTCAGAGATAATGCTGTTTTTAAGTTAGAAAATATGGCAACACTGTACAAAGGAGTTAAGTGCCAACATACATGCATTACAAAAAAGTGACCTGTGTCTAGATTCTGATTTTTTACGTTTGTTGTGTGCTGTACAAGTTTAAATTAAGCAATGGTAGTTTATAATATGAAAAGTTGTTTATTTTGAATTTTCAACAGAAGTAATAATTATAAGGTTTATTAATAGCAAAAAGGCTGTTGAATTAAGTACATAAGCAAAAAACAAATACGAACAAACCATAATAAATAAGTAACAGCAAAAGAAAAATTATTTTTTTTAGTTATAACAGATGTTCAAAATTTTGCCCATTAGCATCAATACAAATACGAGCCCTTCTAATTAAATTTTGCTGCATTCTGTATAACATTTGTGCATTCACTTCAGCAAATGCTGCACGAATCCGATCTTCCAACTGCTGCAAATTATCCACTTCTGTAGCATACACTCTTTCTTTAATAAATCCCCACAGAAAGAAATCTATGGGATTTAAATCTGGGGATCTAGCAGACCATCTAACAGCTGCTCCGCGACCTATCCAACGTCCTGGAAAGTTTTCATTTAACCAGTTTCTCACAGGGAGCCCGAAATGAGCAGGAGCGCCATCCATTTGCAACCACATATTGCGTCTTAAATTTAATGGCACATATTCCATTAAATTTATAAAATCTTCTTGCAAAAATTCTAGAAATCTGTTTGCATTGAGTCTAGGTGGAAGAAAATGAGGTCCTATTAACTGATCTCCTATTATACCAGCCCACACATTTAGCTGAAAATGTTGTTGAAAAGCGCGTCTTCTGACAGCATTCGGATTTTCTATAGACCACACATGATTATTTCTTCTGTTAAACACGCCATCCCGAGGGAAAGTCGCCTCGTCAGACCATAAAGTATGGATAACAAATTGTGGATCTTCATCATGTTGCTGTAATAACCACTGACAATACTGATGCCTTGGTGCTGCATCACCTGGAAGAAGACTCTGGACTAGGGAATAACGAAATGGATGATAATGTTCTTCCCGTAGAATATCGTGTACAGTATGAATATCAACTGCAAATTCTCTAGCCAAACCTCTTACACTTCGACCAGGGTTATTGTCTATTTCAGTCAAAACGTTTTCTTCAAGTTCTGGAGTTCTAATATTGCGTTGACGACCAAGGTTTACCTGAATAGGATTTACTTGCCCTGTTTCTCTAACACGCTGTTCTACACGTCTTATAACATTTCCATCAGGATGACGTCTATTTGGAAAACGTTCTGCATAATTACGAGCTGCAACAACTGCTGCGCCATTCGCTTGTCCCAAACACATAGCATATCAAAATATTCGTTATTTGTATATTCCATTACTACGTGTTTGAAATTAATGTACTAAGATTCGTGGTACTGTCAGAATTTGATATTTTGACAAAACATTGTTTTTTATTGAAATATGGTGACTAGTTTACTGTGCTTAAATACATACAAATATTGCAGGATTGTCAGATCGGTAATTTTGTATTTTCAACAATATTTTGTTCTTTGAGGATGTCTAATAAAACTGTTATTCATTACTATACTAACCGGGAATTGTTGATATAGATTAACGCTTTTATTTTGTTAGGAAAAATTTTTAATACAATTAATATCATAGCTTTAGAACAGTTTTTAATTTTGGTAAAAGGAATTTTATATCTTCCAACATAAGCATAGCAGCAAACGTTTAAAAACGGATTTATGATATTTATTTTATGTCAATTACGGTAGTACTATACGATTGCGGCTCTTTTTCAACACCCTGTACTATAGAACATGAGTGGCCAGCTGGACTCCAGATTAAGGTAAGAAATTGAAAGTTTCTGAGATCGTACGCGGAGTGACAATGACATTTATCATATCTAAAAAGTAAAAATAAAACAAAATCAACATAATAATAGTGTTATTATATGGAGGTGTTGGATAAATTATGTTTTTCTACTCATGACATTGAAATCAGTCATTTTGACATTGATTCCGGTGGTTGAAATTGCACTAGAGATTGAAATGCTCGGACTACCGGGATTTCAAACTGCTTGACATTCAATTGGTGACAAGAGAAATGTCACTTTATGTTTACTTTTTTCTAAAATGCATTAATTTGTTAAAATGAGTGAAAATTCGTAGAAAAAATAGTATATGCAACTCGTGGCTGATAAAATTTCAACGTCTCGAGTTACTTTTTTCAACTCGCTTCGCTCGTTGAAAAAAACCACTCTCAACGTTGAAATTTTATTTCAACCACTTGTCCCATAATATACTATTTTATGTCGAAACTCGAATATTTGAAAATCAGCTTAATTTAGAGTATAAAGTAAGACATCAGAAGAAAGCACATTAAAAGAGATTTCAAAAATACCAAATTATATTCAATGATCCATTAAAAATATCGAAATGATTAAATTTAGACATTTTAAACACGTTTTCTTTCATTCAATTGATAATTATAGCAGCCACCTGAAATTCAGCATTTTTCTTTATAATAATTGTAAAATCTCCAAAACGGTTAACGGTAGACCCAATAACTTTATATACAGGGTGTCCAAAAAATGGCGGATTAACTCTACGGTGCGTTACTGAGGGATGCCTTATGAATCCTGGAAAAATATGAAAAAAATCCCTGGGCCGTATTTTTCGAAATATTTCGAAATTAATAAAAATAAATCTGGCAACATTGATACTGCAACAATTTCTCAATCAAAAATGTATCCATAGTAAGTTGTTAATATGTTGGTGACACTGTAAGTCTATGTCAAATTCGAGGTTAGTAGGTTAGGTTTTGCGTCAGTTTTGACACAAACTGTCGCAAAACCTAACCTGCTAACATCGAATTTGACATGAACTTACAGTGCCACCAACATATTATTCATACAACAAATATTTCAATGCCAAGCTTGATTTCGTATATTATTATTGTACAAAGGCTGTTTGCCATATTTAGTAATTGAGAAACTCAACAGGAAATCAGTTTTTTAAAATACTTAAATATTGAAAACAATTTAGTTAAATCCCAAGAATATTAAAAAAACAGATATTTTAATAAGTCCCAGATATATTTGACACTATAATTATACACTAGTTATTTAAATAAATGGATTTCATTACCCATCTTTGACCAGAAATATTTCGAAAAATACGGCCCAGGGAATTTTTTTCATATTTTTCCATGGTTCATTAGGCATCCCCAAGTAACGCACTGTAGAGTTAATCCGCCATTTTTTGGACACCCTGTATAAATGAATAGCCTTTCCACGCATAACTTTTAAGCTACTTAAATATAAGGTCTTGTATTTAAAAAAAAATGTTTGCCCGAGTTTTGTGAGCCACTCTGAATAATCCAAATTATTTTTAGTAATGTGTACCACCTCTGTATATACAACTTTTATAAAAGCACATTTTTGTAACTCTCATAGTTTCTGAAATATCTTCCATCACCCTTATAGTTAAGAGACCTTGTATGTATGTCAAATTTCGTTTATAATAGCAGGAAATCATTACCCAAAAAGCATTCCACGGCGCTTTCATGTTGTTTAGCGCACAACAAACAACTTCTAGATTTAAAAAAAATATTCCTCAGTACGCTTCAACCATCATAGCATCTTACAAGCTGGAAAAATTACTTTTAAAAAGTAATTAATTACTAATTACCAATTACCGCCCAATGAAGTAATTTAATTGCCAGAGATTCAATTACTCAAATGAAATAGTAATTCAATTACCAATTACTTACTTGGTAATTGTAATTGTACAACATAAATTACTTTTTCAGTTACTTTCAACAGAAATTGTCATACAGTTGTATTTAGTAGAACTTGCTTGTTTGCTAACGCGCCGGGCATTAAATTCACACGCGGGAAGAAATGAATACCTTTGCTCCCTAGATATATAAATAGCTATTAAAAATCTTTGATTGCTTAAGAGAGGTGTTAGAAAGTGAAGATTTTAGATAATAATATATTATATTACAAGTTCTAAAAGCGGTCTTTTGCAAAACGAGGAGGCTTGTTAAAAAATAGCGAGGACGCCTTAGCGTCCGAACACGAATTCTAAGCTCCCGCTTTCAGCATAGACAATTTACGAAGAGTAATGTGTATTGCTTTTCCCAAACCAGCTTTTTAAGAACCTAAATATTAAACCCACAAACAACTTGTGTTTACAACAATTACATTTGCATTCATCACTAAAGTAACAACAAATAAATATTTTGAAAGCAAAAATGACTAGTCATGAAAAGAACTACTTTAATGCCACAAGTGCCTATTTCGGAAAAACAGTAATAATAACAACTTTATTAAGGCTCTCAACGTTGATCAGATCAGATGAAAATGCTATAGAGTAAAAGTAAATGTAATATTCTACATAGAATTCATAAATCATGAGTCCCATAAATTTATGAACTATGAACTAAACAGGAAACTTATACAATTCTGTATTCCTATGCAGAAATGAAGATAACCTTTAAAAATAAAAATTATTAGCTACCATCAAGAAACAAATGACTTCCGGGATTTAACCGTGTCATCATTGAGGTCGAAGAACTCAAATTTTTCGCCCACTTTCGTAAGAGGCTTCATCAGGAAGAAAGGCAAAAGAGCACGGTAACTCAACGTGTAAACCACGCCAGAGACGAAACTCTTTTGCAATGGAAGGGATAGAAGAGCACGGTAACTCAACGTGTAAACCACCCCAGAGGCGAAATTCTTCTAACGATCGAAAGGAGAAAGGCGAGAATTTATAGGAACATTCCGTCGCGGTTCAGCAAGTGCCGTCTCGGTTCAATGGCGGGGGGGGGGGGGATTAGAAATTAGCACTTTCCGCATAGAAAGAAGGGGAAAGCGTTTGTCCCGATTGAGATTGTTAGGATGTTTTTAAATCTCAATGGCTTCGCGAATTTTTCTGCTAAAGAAGAATGGGGATTTGCATATAATGGAAGTTTTATCAAAAAGGATGTTATGGCTGGTATCGCGTTGATGTTCGGCGATGGCTGATGATGAAACGAGACCCGACTTGAGACAGCGCTGGTGCTCAAAAATGCGAGTTTTCACTGAACGACCTATTTCACTAATGTATACAGCAATACAAGAGCAAGAGACTCTATAAACACCTTTAGATAGCATAGTGTTTAATTTATCTTTCGGTGAAGGAAGAATCTGTGAGATTTTGCTTCGGGGTTTGAATACTGTTTTAATTTTTTGCTTTCGAAGATTCCCACCATCATTCTACACAAAAACTTTATGTTATCAATTCGCCTGTACTCCGGGCTGTTTCCATATCCCAATCCGATAATGTCCACGCTGAATTAAACCACATTCGGAAAGCTCTTAGAAACAACGGTTACCGTGCTAGGGATATACAGTCTGCCATCAATCGCCATCTTCATCCACGACCACCCAAACCTCCAGAAACCGGACCTCCTGCAGCAATAGTCTTTCTCCCCTATATCCACCAAGTCAAGGACCGCGTAGAAAAGTTTCTTCGAAAACAAAACATTAAAACAGTATTCAAACTCCCGAGGAAAATTTCACAGGTTCTTTCTTCACTTAAAAACAAGTTAAACACTAAAGGTGTTTATAGAGTTCCTTGCTCTTGCAATGCTCTATACATTGATGAAACAGGATGTTTAGTGAAAACTCGCATCTTTGAGCACCAGAGTTGTCTCAAGTCGGGTCTCGTTTCATCATCAGCCATCGCCGAACACCAACGCGATACCGGCCATAAGATCCTTTTTAATAAAACATCCATTATCTGCAAATCCCTATTCTTCTTTAGCAGAAAGATTCGCGAAGCCATTGCGATTTACAAACACCCTAATAATCTCAGTCGGGACAAAGGCTTTTCCCTTCCTTCTATGTGGAAAGTGCTAATTCCTAAGCCCCGCCCACCGCTATTGAACCGCGACGGCACTTGCTTATAAATTCTCATCTTTCTCCTTCCGATCGTTAGAAGAGTTTCGCCTATGGCGTAGCTTACACGTGGAGTTACCGTGTTCTTTTGCTTTTCCACCTGATGAAGTCCCTTACGAAAGTGGGCGAAACGTTGAGTTCTTCAACCTCAATAATGACACGATCCAATCCCGGAAGTCGTTTGTTACTTAATATATATTTGTGCATTAAGGGAGATATGACTATGATTATTCAGTGAGGTTGACAAGTCAACTGAAGGTAAAAGACATAAATACAATATTTTATTTACTAACATAATAGTAAAAATAGTATAAAATTTCAAAATTTCGTTAGGTACATTTAAAATAAGAATATTAAGTAACATCAAAGATTGCCTGAATGTGTGGTTGCTGAGACGTTTTGTCACAAAAATAGAGCCAACCTGCGTCTCGGCTACGGTAATAAATCTGTAACCGCCAAAACGCAGATTTACTGATTCTATATGAGCTAACCACACTTACAGTGCGGGCCGAACTAGCTCTTTTCGGCGCTTTTTAGGTCGTTGATAAGGAAATCAGCGGTGCAACCTGCAAGCAGCTGCAACACAGTAGGGCGTCAGGAATCAAAGCTATTCCAAAAGAAATAATCAACAACGGTTGACTAGCATTTATTGAGTATAAAATGTTATTTGATTCCCAAATTTATAATTAAATGGTTTCTCAAATTATTTAAAATACACAACAATATCGCAAAGTTTTACGGAAGGTGTACACACGCATGATCTTAATAAACCCTTTTGTTGGTTTTCTAAAACATTGAATTCTTCGGATTAATCGAGAGATGTGCACAGCGCTGTCAGTAAAACAATCTATATACCAGGTCATCCATAACCCAAGCGTAAGTGCGCCTTTTACAATCGATTAAAACATATAATGTTGCGACAGTAATTAAATGTTATGAAATGTGGATATATTAATAATGCACGCAACTTTTCATGTATTGCCGTCGCGAATAAATAAAATTCCACACACTAGCCTCTGGCTCTTGGAGGGTAATTAAAAGGCGATGGGGCTGTGAGCGGCCATACACAGGCATTCTGATAACGGCGGCTTGCTACACGTGGTGCCTTTTGAGCAACCGGAAAATGTAGAAAACAACTGGGTTCTGTTCGCCTACCGTAGGAGCACAGAAGACTCGTGACCCTCGTAGGGTAATTATCGAGACAAAAAACCTATTCCAAAGGATACTATAAGAAAGCTAAAAGCGACTAATTAATATGGGAATTATAAAACTTGAAAGTCCATCATACCTGATTTATTCTCAACTCTCAAAATATAATCCTTAATTAAGCACACGATTTCTCGTTCAGCGAGCCGCTAGGCCGAGTTGCCAAAAGAAGAATGCGCTTAGGCCAAATTGCAAGTCGCTGGGAAAGAGAAGATAACAAGAGCGCTGTACTCGGCCGATAGTGAGCGGGGATTCAAGCAGGTATACAAATGGCAGAAACTGGGAAATTGAACAATTCGAAATGCAAACTCATTACTACTTCAATTAAATATACAAGTTAAACCTGAAATAATTGTGTAAATGAAGAAAACAATTAAGCGGCGCGAAAAATGGTTTCAGTTTGTAGTTATATGGTTACCATGAGATTGAGGGAGAAATAATTTGAAAAATCCCTTGGGAGTTATAAATAGCTTTTCATATTCTGTATCTATGACGAAAATGAATAGATATTAATTTATGCATTTAGGGAGATATGAATATGTTTTTTCCTGAGGTTGACATGGTTACAGACCAAAAGCCTCTGGTCGGAGGTCTGTACGTCAACCGATGCTAAAAAACATGAATATCGCCGTGGTGGATACAATATTTTATTTACTATATACTAGCATATTAGAAAAAATGGTATGGAATTTAAAAATCTCATCAAGTACATTTAAAATAAGAATAATATGTAAGTAACATCACGGATTGCTTGAGTGTATGGTTGCTAAGACGTAATTTGTAGTTGTATAGTTACCATGAGATTGAGGGAGAAACAATTTGAAAACTCCCTTGGGAGTTATGAGTAGCTTTTCATATTTTGAATCTATGATAAAAATGAACAATCTCATGTTACTAATAAATAAATGCTTTTTCCATATATCTAGAACTGTCGTTTGTATTTCAGTTGTTCTAAAGAGCGTTCGAAGACGTCGAAGTCGGCGCTGAAGACTTCATTGTGAACATACTATATCAGCTGTTTCAACCGAACGTCACTTTGTGTTGATTATCATTTAGTAAACTGTGTATTCCGTTAGGGAAACATCTACGTAAGTAAACTACAGTACAGTTTGTTTTAATAATTTTCACTAAAACAGAATCTTTCTTTACAGAATATCAGCTTCTCTAGACAGACAGGACTATTCTGTATTTAATCTGTACCTGTTAGTTATTTGTGTTTGGGAACCTCTTTCATTAAAATGGTTTTGCTACAAGAACACAAAATTTTTGTCATCGAATCCTATTTTCGTAACGGCTCTCCAGTTGATGGAATATGGCAGTACTCAATCCATGATTGTTTTGAAAAGTTTTAGCAGGAGTTTCCAAATCTTGCGTTGGATTATAACACTTTTCGTTGTTCTTTGTCTCACTGCGTTGAAGTTTTTCGTGGGACTGGATCCATTTCATACAAAGAATGCAGCGGTCATCCTCCCAAGAAGAACGGTAGAAGTAATTGAAAAATGTATGACAGGTTATGGTAGATGCTCCTCGAACCTCCGTACGCCATTTGTCTCAACAAGTTCAGTTTGCCCCTGCCACAAAATATTAAAGAAAGACATCCACGTCTATCCCTACCATTTGCAGGTTGTACAACAATTACACGATACCTACTGATTATCCTCAGCGTGTCGAATATTGTCAGTGGTTCCTAAATACCCTCAATGACGACTTAATGGAGAACACTTTTTTCATGGACGAGGCTTAGAAATCAACGAAAATAAAACAAAAATCATGATCATCGACCGAGCAAACAATAACAGACCAGACGTTGTGCAAATAAGAAGTTGCGGGGTAGTGAATCAGTTCGTATACTTAGGAGCCCTCATAACCAATGAAGGAAACAGCTCCCTGGAAATTAGAAGAAGATGTGAAATGGCAAGAAGAGCTACACGTGACTTGCAGAAAACCTGGAAAGACAATGACATCGCCATAAACACTAAAAAGACACTCATAAAAACCATCATCTTCCCGATTATGCTAAACGGGGCGGAGACGTGCTCCCTAAAATCAGAAGACATCAAAAAAATTGACGCCTATGAAATGTGGACCTGGAGAAGGATGCTCCGAATACCATGGACAGCACGAAGGACCAATGTCTCAATCCTGCAAGAAATCAACGAACCACAGCACCTGTCACAAATTGTAAAACAACGAATACTAAGACTTTTCGGGCGCATTACTCGACAAAACAACGAAGCCTAAAAAGATTAATAATACAAGGAAAAGTAGAAGGGACCAGGACTCGTGGGAGGTCCCCGAGAAGATGGACAGATCTAATCAAGAACACCACCAACAGTATGGTCCATCAAGCCGCAAGGAAAGCAAGAAACAGAGAAAGATGGAGAACAATAGTTCATAGAATAGGAAACCAAAACAACTACGAAGTCAAGAGATCACGACTCTTCTATAAAGAAGAAACGACGAGGAAGGAAGAAGATTAATTCTCAAAACATGCGTTGGTGGAGTTCGGAGAAGCCTAATTTTATGGTAGAGACACCTCTTTATCCTCAAAAAATAGAAGTGTGGGCGCCTATTTCAACGCGTAGAATAATTAGTCCACACTTTTTTTAAGGTAAAAATAATACAAAAATATTTATTTCTTGAAATATCAACAAAAATTTTTCAGGCATTTTGACTGCAGAAAGGTATCGAGAAAAGCTTTTACGACCCTTTTTCGAAGAGCTTCGTGACGGTTTGTCAGGTTTGTTTTTTTTTTCAACAAAACTGCGCACACAACACATGATACGACAATTTTTCGACAGACAAAATTATTAGTCGAAACACACCAATACCTTATCCTGCCAGACCTTGCGACCTCACGCCATGCATATTTCTTTTTGTGGCCTTATATAAAGACCTCTATTCTTCATCAACCAATATATGTACAGATTGCGGCAGGCCACTAGGACCATAGCAAAAACAAGGAAACTTTACGTGTAGCCGTAATTATATTTAAAAATTAGAAAATTTAATATATACCTTGTATTTATAATGATCCTAACGACCTACCGCTACCGTACATTGATTGTTCGTTTGTTAAACACCACGCAGCTACATGCATATTCTCCTTGCTTTTGCAATGGTCCTAGTAGCCTCTGCGTCACAGAATATTGGAGAAATCCGAATCTATACCATAAAATCGTTGGTCTCTTTGTTTGCGTGTTTCTTTGTTCGCTATCTCCTCCGAAGATACTGAACCGATTAAATTGTATGATGGCTTAAAATTTTGAAAATTTTTAGACTTAGATCGTAGGCCGATTTTTATGAACATAGGTGGCGTTGGGGTCGAGATATTTCGATAAATTTTATTTATCGTCCGATTTGGCTCATATTCAGAATTTAGTTACGTGGAAAGAAATATTTTTACAAAAAATTGAAGTCGAGATATTTATGGTCTGATTAGGGAAGCGAAGTGTAGCTCGGGTGATTCACCAGTATGTTAATAAATGCCATCAATGACATTTCGCGAAGAGTTCGAGCGTGCATGGGAGAAGGCGGTGAACATTTTGATCGTTTGTTATAAATTATTTTTTTATTGCAATAAATTACAGTTAAGTTATTACTATTTGATGAAAATGTAGTGTTTTAAAGATAGCTTTAAACGTTTGTATTTGAATGCTTTCTTGTTGTTAAATCTGTTTATAAAAGTAGGATTAGGTACGTTTTGTGATATGTTCACAATATTTGTATGTTAAATTATTTTTATAAACAGTTCAAATGCTCGGCCATCTAGGCTGTCGTTGTTCAAACCTTCTAGGTGGGTACTGCTGACTTTTTCAGAGTCAATAGGCTGATCAACTTTTCAGGAGACAATGTAGACTGCTTTTTCCACCTAGTTGTAGATCCTGCACATTTCTAATCAGTTTGCTGCTGTTGTTTCTAATTCATGTGTTTGTTCTATCCTTGTTTTTGTTTTTTATAAATTTCATAATCTCAGTCACGTCATGCATTGAAGTAAGTGTAAGAATTACAAATATGAGATTATTAATGTTTCTTTTATTCAAATACTGGTTAGCAACCCTCCTTGTTAACTAGATATTCCTTAAGTATTTTCAAACATTGCAATATTACACAGTATATTTGAGGGACCGTCCGTTAGATTCAGTGGAGAAGGGATGCAATTCTTTAAATGTTGTAATTACCAAATAATATGAGCGCCAACAAGTTTTCCAATTACAACATAATCAGATAGGTCAGAACCCACATTAATCGCAGCAGGAACTAATACAATATAATAATAATAATAATCTTTATTTTCCAACAGCAGCAGCCAATTATAGGACAAATCATACAAGAAAAGTTATTACAAACATACATTAATAAACAACAAAAATTATATATAGCTATTATACAAAGAATAGTTCAGCAATATCAGAAATACAGAAGGTAGCAGTAACGAAATCACACAATGAATGAAATAAGCATGTGCATTGGATTTATTAAACAACACTGCATATAATAACCAGTACAAAAATATTATAAATTTTTATTAGGCGTTACTTTTTCAAAAGGTGCACCCAGTGGCGGTGATATGCATAAGCGGGAATTAGCGTTGCCCCTTTGGGGGGCCCGGTAAGTTCGCTGATTAAATATCTCGATATCTTCTACTTCATTTGGGTATACATTGATAGCACTGCAACCTCAGTCCCCCACTCTCAGTTATCAGTCATCAGTGATCAGACTCGATTTGAGAGCTTTGAAAAACTAACAAATATTTCTGAAGTTTTAGAACCGAAAAACGTTTTAAGTATGCAAGAAGCTGAGCAGGTCCGATGTGATTTGCTTCAGAAAAAGTATTCTGATGTCGTCAATAATAATCTCGCCATTCAGTTTGTGAACGCTATTTCCTTACTAAACGAAGATTTAAATGATAGCAGGGGCGTTCCAGATCTGACAAGTTTATTCCTACAGATATATAGTGTTCTCGAAAGCAGTTTTGGGGAGATTATTACTGCATTGGTTTTATTCTTGACTCTACCTGTAACATAAGCCACAATAGAAAAATCATTTAGCAAGTTGAAAGTAATAAAACATTATGTAAGAAATTCTACCAGCCAATATAGGCTAGATGATTTTCCGGTTTTGTCAATTGTACAAAAAGCATCGTCTACGTTTACCAGGCCAGAAAGATATATTTTTATTTCTGTTCAATTTATTTTTACGGCGTTTTTATAATAATGATACAAATAAATACTAAGTAGTTGTTACCTATTTTGACGTGAGTTCTTAGGATTTTACCTGAATATTATATTTTCTACGACCACCACTAAAAGTAGGCCTTATAGCGCTAGCCTTTTTCACGAAAAATGACGTTTTATAAATCCGCGTGTTACAAGTGAAATCAGCTGTTTACTTTTAGCCCAAGTGCTATTTTGTTAGATATGTTAGTTATAAAATGTGTTAAATGTTAGGCATTTACTACTCTATTTCTGTTGGTTATAACAGGATATTTTATTTTTTGTTAAACGTTTACTTTGTATACAATAATTATAAA
Source organism: Agriotes lineatus (assembly GCA_940337035.1). Lineage (NCBI taxonomy): Eukaryota > Metazoa > Arthropoda > Insecta > Coleoptera > Elateridae > Agriotes > Agriotes lineatus. The sequence goes on from CALNHX010006630.1 coordinate 25,565, forward strand.
TATACAATTCGTTAAATATATAAATCCTTTTACAAGGGGAGCCATTTTTATATTTACTTAGGGGCCTAAGGTGCTCTTGCACCGCCACTGGGTGCACCCCAAATTAACGCTATCATATCAGTGATTAGCACAATTCAATACACAATCTAATATGTAGCCTGTAAAATGTACAATTACATCTTAAGTACAACTACAGTTTCTTTTATCCTGCTTGCGGTACGAATATCATTAACACAAATCATTAGGTGCACTACTTATCTGAGAGTCTCACGATTCTGCATAAGATGAAGCAAATAGCCTCAGCAAACGCCATTATCAAAGCCCTCAGGTTATGAGATCCAAATTCGAACTAGGTTCCCTTGGTACAGAGAGCCCCTCTGAAGTCAAAGCGATCGCAAAAGTTTCCATAACCCCCGTATGATGTTCGTAGCGAAATTCCCAAGCAAGCGGAATTATTGATGTTTTGCACTTCGCAGGTGATGCTAAAAATACCAGATAACAGTCAGCTTATTGCAACTACATTACCACAATTGAAATTGCACTCACCCTGTAAATACAGGCGATTAACCAAAACGGCGAGAAGTTCTGTGATAATAACTTGTCCCTAGGATGCGGGCTAAATATCCCATATAATGCCCAAGGACGAAAAACCATACCAGCAAAGCTTTGACAAATAATATTCCAAAATACCTGAAGGTGAGAGCTAAAACTTGGAGTACAATCACGGAATTCTGCCGACGAGACTCTACTTTTTGCCAGAGAAAAACGAACCGAAAAGTAGTTGTTTGAAATGGCTGCTGATGGCTGCCGGTAAAGCAGATTACAACCCAATCGCTAAAGCTGCATTCACACGACGATTGTGTTGCAATAAAGGAGTTTTTAGACTGCCAAGAATTATATACAAAATAGACTTATTTATCCGTGTCCCTCTTCTACCTGTAACGTTTCGCTCTAAATTAAGCGTTACCGAATTTAATTACAAATTAAAAGCGCATCATTTTCGCATAGTGCAACAATGGAAGTTACAACAATTGGAAATTCTCCGACCGCTCGAACCGCGAGCTCCTCGATCAGCACCGACGGTACGGCAGTTCGTCCAGTACGCATCCCTTCTCCGATGCGCGACGAGTACCGAGTAGCCGACCGCGACATATAAATTGCAATCGCGCCGCGGCTCCAGGAAATTATTATTCCGACAGAGCGAACTACGCTTCTCTAAGCCGATCCTGCGGTTTCAGCTGAGGGAGGCTTTGTGCCTGCCTCAGCTGATCCATCCGAAATTAACCCGGGCCTTCAGCCGATTCGCAAACCAGAAAACATACCCGCAGAACTCGAGTCAAAAACTCGACTCTACCAGGTACCTGTTGGCATCTCGATGAACACAGCTCTGGGATATCGGACTGTGTCTGTCTTTTTAAACACTGAAACATTCGATTCCGCACAGTTCAGTTTTGGTTTATCGGAGTGAACTGGCTGCGGGTTGGTATTTCGCGAGGCTTGTCCTAATCGCTTGCGTGTGAATTAATTCAGATTTGGAATATAGGAATTAATTGTTTCACATCGTTTGTGGTTCCGGTAGCCCAGAGAAATTCTTAAATTGCACTTGGCGCACGGTTCGGAATCGACGTTCGCCAGCTGAAGTTGTTTCACCGCTAACGAAGGCAGATTGAATATCCAACAGCCCCGAAGGCTGAAAATGCCATCAGGCAACATTCCTGTAAATTATTAACGTGCCAGCTAAGGTTTAGTTAAAATATTAACACACTTTCAAGTACTTCGTTGCCAAAACTTGCCGAAGTTAGATTTTGAACTCTAAGGCCCGTATCGCATTTCACGAGGATATAAACGACGCCGATAAATTATATAAAACGCTAAACTTACCCTGCCAAAGAATAATTCGTGCCATAACCTTGCCACGCGCCGAAAGACAGATAACAGCTGACTGGAATTTAATCCGAGCACGAGGTCAAACTCAACGGGATTATCACCAATTTACCCACGTGGACAGACCCTTGCATGAAGTAATCAATTCATAGTTTCAATTAAGCCCCTTTATAATCGAAATAAACTAGAATCTCCCGTTTGTTTACACCGGCATTAGCTGTCATTTGTTATTTTTAATTTGCTTTGACTTTCCAGTTCTGCCAACATCGAAGCGAATCTACCGTTCGGCCCAACGACCGCACATAGTGAAAATCGCCTTCCTACGCCTATATGACTGAGGTGGCCTACCGCTCTAGGTTCCAATATAAGAACGATACCGAGTACAAAAATAACTTGTATATAATTTAGTAAAGGATTTATTTTTATTTTATGACATGTACATAGTAAGAAATAAATGTATTTCCTGGTAAGTCTTGTCCCTTTGAATCAGTCAAAGTATAAGTAAACCGAATTTTGGCCCAAACAGAAGCTACCATTAATAAGAGCATAACGTATTAATGCTACCGTTTAATTTACTAAAATAAATATAACCAGGTAGTGTTACATACCCTCCAGTGTCGAGGAATGGAGTATCACTCCAAAAAAAATGTTTCCAAGCTTTCCTGTTTTTGGCGTACCTCCTCGCTTCTGCCCAGCAGCTGTTTCTCTTCTTCAGTACTTCTTCTATGGCTTTTCATTTTCCTTTCTTGTTATGCCCATTATACTTCTTTGAAACTTCATTTCAGTGGTTTACCTTTACTTCTTAGCTTCTCCTTTAGTACCTACGATCCGCAACCATAAATTAACGTAGGTATATACAGTGTGTCCAAGATAAGGAGGGCCAGTATGGAGATCTCGGTAATGGTAAGAGATACAAATTTGGTTAAATGGGAAGAAAGTTGCGCAATTAAAGGACTAAAAAAATGACGTCTAGAAATCCTTGATATGATTTTTCGTTTTTGAATTATCTCAAAAAAACCGAATTTTTGGATTTTCTATTTTATTTTTTTCTGGCGTTAATATTATAGTTAGAGCAAAACTGCTTAAACTTCTTTATAGCAACTTTTAGTGGACTTAATGATTACGTTATCAATTTTTTTATCCGACGTTTCGTCTTCGAGAAACCATCATCAACTTCATTTTTTTAAATACGGTCCTGATTTTTTGATGCCAAATTTGCAAAGCCCTTGTTACTCTAAATTCAAAAATGTACCACATATTATGGTTTAATTACGTTTCGAGCTTTTTTCTGATCATCATCAGAAAATTTTTTAGGTACGGACCTGCATTTCTCATAATTTTGTAAAAATAAGTTCATACAGTAAGTTAGGCCTTTTTACATGCCGTTAATAGTTATTAAGGTACCAAGGGCATTATCAGTAAAATAAGAGTCCAAGATTGTTAGTGTACTAACCGAGGGTTTGGCCCGAGGTGTGTACAACAATCGCGGGCTCTTAGCTCATAATGCCCGTGGTGCCTTCAAGGTTTTATGTCCTACCAATTTTCTTACCTAATTCATATTCATATTCAATTCATATAATTACTATGATATAGTATTTAAGATTGATCTAGTTAGCTGATCTAAGTTAGATTTGTGACATTAGCTGAGCTGTCATTAATTTTCATTGTGACAGTGGTGCATAATAAAGTTGTATCCATGGAAACAAATACTGTTAATTTTTCATAATAACCCTAGTGTTCTTATGAAGAAAATAATTGCTCTGAAGCGTTATTTTGTATCTAAGATACCTTAAAATAGAGTAATTAATTTCAATTAATGTACTGGTAGGACATAAAATATTAAAATGCACATCATAATGTCATAATTCTGATACATTAATTTAATAAGCAACCAATAACTATTAACAATAAACAACAAATAAATGAACAAAAGATAGGCAGAAAGAATGAGAAAACGAGCCTTGAAACAATGTAATAGGTATTTAACGTTTTGAAATAGAAGAAGAACTTAGAAGATTGGTTCTTGAAGCCTTTCAAAGTATAACGCCAGTATTGCTGAATAATGTTTTACATTCTACAGTTAGATGTTATTTATGCATAGAGAATGATGGCAACCTTTTTGAATGCCTTCTGTAAATTTAATACCTATTAAATGGTTTCGATGTTCGTTTTGTTATTCTTTCTGTCTATCTTTTGTTCATTTATTTGTTATTTATTGTTAATAGTTATTGGTTGGTTATTTGATTAATGTATCAGAATTATGACATTATGATGTGCATTTTAATATTTTAACGGCATTTAAAAAGGCCTAACTTACTGTATGAACTTATTTTTACAAAATTATGAGAAATGCAGGTCCGTATCTAAAAAATTATCCGATAATGATGAGAAAAAAGCTCGAAACGTAATTAAACCATAATATGTAGCACATTGTTGAATTCAGAGTAACAAGGGCTTTCCAAATTTGGCATAAAAAAACCAGAACCGTATTTAAAAAAATGAAGTTGATGATGGTTTCTCGAAGACGAAACGTCGGATAAAAAAATTGATAACGTAATCATTAAGTCCACTAAAAGTTGCTATAAAGAAGTTTAATCAGTTTCGCTCTAACTTTAATATTAACGCCAGAAAAAAATTAAATAGAAAATCCAAAAATTCGGTTTTTTTGAGATAATTCAAAAACGAAAAATCATATCAAGAATTTCTAAACGTCATTTTTTTAGTCCTTTAATTGCGCAACTTTCTTTCCATTTAACCAAATTTGTATCTCTTACCATTACCGAGATCCCCATACTGGCCCTCCTTATCTTGGACACACTGTATACAGTACGGTGGATTTTCGTTTTCATCATTCTGGATATTTCTTTATTGCCGATAAAGGTATTATTCATTGCATTTTATAATCGGGTTGCCGCCGTGATCCGGTTGTTAATTTCATTTTCCAGTCCCCCCATTTCATCCACGATAGCCCCCAGATATTTCAAATTGCTCGTTTGTTTTTTTTTTGTGCTCCCAACTTTATGTTTAGTTCCTCTTCTTGTTTTGCTATAAGCATAACCTTCGTTTTTTTTGTAAGTTTTCATTTCGTATTTGGCGAGGGACTTTTTCCAAATTTTTATATTTGTCTGTAGTTGTAATTGTGTACTTCCAATCAAAATGAGATCGTCCGCGTATAATAGTTCCTTGAGTGTCACTATGCGTAGCTTATTGAACTTAATCTCGTCTGTTATTGTTATGAATAGAAGCGGGATCAAGATTCAACCCTGCCTGACACCTTTAGTAGTTAAGAATTCCTCGGTGTTTATGTTAGGAACTCTCGAATGTGTTCCTTGTATTTGTGTATATGCTTCTATCAGGTGTTCTGGGACATTACGGTTTTGTAGCGCTTCCTATATTTTTTCATGTGGCACACTATCAAACGCTTTTACTAGGTCTATTGCAGTTACATACAGCTGCTGTTCGTGGTTAATGGTTTTTTCTCCTAGTTGTCTTCTCGTGAAAATCCAATCTTGTCTGTCTTTTCCGGGTCTAAATCCTGAGTAGAAGGGGGGCAGCTCTCCCCTCCACTTTTTATTCGATTCGCGGATTCGCGGTTTAATTCGCGGATTTCGCGGTTTTATTCGCGGATTGACCCAATTAATTTCGCGGTTTGATCTAATTAATTTCGCGGTTTGATCTAATTAATTTCGCGGTTTGATCTAATTAATTTTCACATGTGCTACTGAATAAATTACGCATTAGCTTCCCGATTAAATTACGCGGCGGACTTCGGCGGCCATCTTGGATTTCTGGCGGGAATATTTGAAATTTAAATTTTTTCAGATTTTTTTCTAAGTTTAATTTTTTAGAATTTGAATTTCCCGGGGCGTCGGCCATCTTGGTGCACGCGCACTTCTCACGGCGGTTGTTTTTAATTTTGAATTTTCGCGGAAATATTTGAAATTTAAACTGATAGATCTATCTCGCTCTTTGAAGCTGCTGTCTCTCTCTTGCATTCACTCGCGGAAATATTTAAATTTAAAAAAATCTCTGGACGAGCGGGATTCGAACCCGAGTTTTCTTGGCAGCAGTCTTAGGACCTTACCGCTGCGCTATCGAGGTCTGTTGAACATATAGGAATTGAACAAGACGTCATTTCGCAGCTCTGCTGTCACGCCGGCCGAATTTTAAACAAACTATTTTTTCAGAAATTCAAATTATAAGCACGAGAATGTTTAGCATATTGTGTTTACAGGCAGATGCAATTTAAAAAAAAATTATATTTGTAACAGCTTTGCTACTAATAATAATTTTATAATTTGCAATATAGTCATTGTCCCAAGTTTCTGGTTAATTTCCATTCGCGCAGTGGTTAATTTCCATTCGACCACAGAAAATTTGAAAAGCTATATGAAATAATTACTTTATTTTATAATTAAAACAGCGAAATCCGCGAATAAATCAGCGAACCCGCGAAGCACGGGAATGTTTAGCATATTGTGTTTACAGGCAAATGCAATTTTTAAAAAAAATTATATTTGTAACAGCTTTGCTACTAATAATAATTTTATAATTTGCAATATAGTCATTGTCCCAAGTTTCTGGTTAATTTCAATTCGCACAGTGGTTAATTTCCATTCGACCGCAGAAAATTTGAAAAGCTATATGAAATAATTACTTTATTTTATAATTAAAACAGCGAAATCCGCGAATAAATCAGCGAATCCGCGATAATTACTTTATTTTATATAGCGAAATCTGATTCATAAATTTGACCGTTGTAAACTTTTAAAACAGGTCGTTCTGGTTAATTTCCATTCGCGCAGTGGTTAATTTCCATTCGACCGCAGAAAATTTGAAAAGCTATATGAAATAATTACTTTATTTTATAATTAAAACAGCGAAATCCGCGAATAAATCCGCGAATCCGCGATAATTACTTTATTTTATATAGCGAAATCTGATTCATAAATTTGACCGTTGTAAACTTTTAAAACAGGTCGAGACATGTGTTTTGTTCATTTAAACAACCTTGGTGACGAGGCTGGTTTGTTTGTTGAAGTGAAACGTAACGGTTTGCCTTGCGGCGGTTCCGCGAGCCGCTTTCTCTTGCCTAAATCACTACAAGGTGGGCAGTTCTCGTTCATTCCGATCCATTCCTCACCTGAAGTCGCATCGTAGTACAAGTGCCAGCTATCTTTTGAAAACGCGAGTGTAAGTGCTACAGTGTGTGAATTGCTTTTCAACTGCAACGATGAACACATCCGAGTTATCTGCATACCAAATTCTTGATTATTTCAAGAACGGGCTATATTCAAATGAGGAATTTGTTTTACTAGCTTTTAAAATAATTCAACATAAACTATCTAACGAGGGCGTAGTTCTGGAACCGTCGTATTGGCATACTTATTTCGAATTGTGTCAAGCCGTCGGGAAAATTCGTGCCAAGCAGTCGTTTGCCTCCCTATCGGTAAGTAAAAATATATCTCCTATTTTTAGAAATTTATTAAATGTGCGATAGTTTCTTAACTTTTGTAACAACAATTCTGAAAACCTATTAGTTTAAAACTCATTTGTCGTTATCCGTTTTAAATCATCACATAGGGCCGTTACTTAAAAACGCTAATATAAATCACAATTTGCAGGATGGAGCATCTACGTCGACGGGGCCTTCTGCTAAACGTGGTTTGGAAGACGATACACCTCAATCGTTGCTGGTCAAGTCGTCGGAAAATGTAAGTATACCCGACATTTTTATATTTAAACTAGCCATTAGAAAATTTTGATTTATGCAAACTAAAATAAAACCCGTTTGGGCCATACAAGTAATTTTACGGTGAAGTGATTGTAACATACTTCTTTTTAATTTACAGCAGATGAATAACCCAGGGCCATCGACTTCATCCGCCATGTTGGAGACCGTCCATGCGGGGCAGCAACGACCTACCCCAAGGACTTCTGCAATTGGCGAAATGTTAGCACCTGTAAGTTTTGCAGAGCTATTTTTTAAATGTGCGAAAGTTTTCTACATTTTGCAGCAACAATTCTGAAAACCTATTAGTTTAAAACTCATTTGTCGTTATTCGTTTCTTTTTTATATTTAAATCGGCCATTAGAAAATTTTGATTCATGAAGCTAAAATAAAACCCGTTTGGGCCACACAAGTAATTTTACGGTGAAGTGTTTCTAACATATTTCTTTTTTAATTTACAGCAGATGAATAACCCAAAGCCATCGACCTCTGCGGGCATGTTGGTTCCTGCAAAACCATCGTCGGTGAAGGGTCTTCAGTATATTACGTTGATGGGCGAAGGTCGCAAGATGATAAAGAAGTTTAACACTGAAGCTCTCACCTTGACCTTCAAATTCAACGAGATAGAGACTGCGACGAGTAACCCTGTCATATGGCTTCGTGTAAGTATAACTATAAAATATTGTGTATTGAAAACAATCAATCTAAATTTACGCCGCAAGTTATTTATTGATTTTAAATGGATTTATAGTTTATTTTTTAGTCACATGTTCTAAATTCATGGCTGTATAGCGCTGTTTTACAGATTTGAAATTGATAGTTTAATTATTTCAAACATTTGCAACGTTATATACTCAGTTAATATTTTGAAATATGGTGAGCTAGACGTTTTAACTTATTGAAACCCTTATTTACAGAATGCATTCGATGAGATCATCACGCATATCACCAGGGGAGCAGCACCTTCTGATAAGATAGGTTTAGTTTTAAGAAATGACAATTTTGCCGACAAGCCGATAGGCGTTTCTTTCCGCCGTGTTGACCAACTCAACGCCGGTGTTGTAATGTCGACCTTGGAGAAAATTCTTCAATCCAACGCTAAGTTTTTTGCTCAAGATAAAATGATCTTGCATGTAAACCGAGTTACTTTGCCTGTTGGGTATGGAAAATCACGTATCAGAATGACTGGCGTTAGTTTTGAGGAATTTTCTCGAAGGAAGCAGGGCATATTAACTGTGGTAAATAATGACAATTACTGTCTTGCCCGAGCTCTTATTCTGGCCAAGGCTTGGGTAGATAATGATCCAGATTTGCGCTCCTTCAAAGCAGGTCATCCAATCCTGACACAGAAATGTTATGAGCTTTGTGAAAATGTCGGTGTTGATCTAATCAATGGGGCCACGCGAGAACACTTGGAGCAATTCCAGTTGTATTTAGTTGATTACACCATTGTCGTTTATAATTCACGTATTGGCGCCAGTAAATATTACGAGGGACCCAGGGAATCCACTAGAAAAATATTAAATTTGTTATTGGAGGAACAACATTACAATGTGATAACCAGTTTAACTTCAGCTTTTTCAACCAGTTATTTTTGCGAATTTTGTTTAACCCGCACCAATAATAAGCAGAACCATAAAAATTGCCCTTATATTTGCCCATGTTGTCATTCAAAACGACCCTGTGACCTGTTTTTGGACCCAATAGCTTGCAATAATTGCCATAGGGATTTTCGTGGTCAGGAATGTTTTGACGAGCATAGAAAATCATTGTGTAACATTTTAAAAAGGTGTAGAGTATGCCTCATAACATACTGGCAAAACAGCAAGAAAAGTCATACGTGCGGCGTGAAATATTGTCATACCTGCGACAAAGAAATGCCAACCCGACATTTATGTTATATGTCAAAGAAAAAGAGTCCTAAATTGTCTAAAAAGTTTATTTTCGTTTTTTATGATTTTGAGGCAAGACAGGAGACAGCTTTGGAAGGTGTAGATAATGTTTTTGTGCACGAACCAAATTTATGCGTAGCACAAAATGTTTGCAATTCTTGTATTAATCTTGACGATGTCGAGCAGGCTTGCAGAATTTGCGGTCCTCGTCAACATGTGTTTAAAAATAATCCCGTTCAAAGTTTGCTAGAATATATTTCTAAATTATCCAATATCGCTAACGTTTGTGCACTGGCGCATAATATGAAGGGGTATGATGGCTCTTTTATTATGCAGCATATTGTAAAGCATCAGAAAAAGTGGGCCCCGAAAATTATTGCCACCGGTACAAAATTAATGTGCATCACCTGTCCCAATGTAACATTTATAGACTCTTTAAATTTTTTGCCTGTAGCATTAGCTAAGCTGCCCAAAACATTTAATTTTGAAGCTACAAAAGGATACTTCCCCCATTTATTTAACAAGTTAGAAAATCAAAATTATATTGGAGTATTGCCCCCAACTCATTACTATATGGCCGATGAAATGTCTCCTATGGATCGAACAACTTTCCTTGCGTGGTATAATTCGGAAATTGCACAGAATGTAGTATTTGACATGCAAGAAACAATAGTCAAATACTGTATTCAAGATGTCGATATATTGCGCAAGGCTTGTATACAGTTTTGGACACGTTATAACAAAGAAAATGGAGTAGATCCTTTTAGAGAGTGTAGTACAATAGCCGGCTGTTGCAGTTTAGTTTACAGGCGAAATTTTTTGAAAGAAAACACGATCGCAATTATTCCACCGGGGGGATACAGATTAGGTGACAGACAGTCGACGATTGCAATTAAATGGCTTTTATGGGTAGGGCACGAGCAAGGTATCGCCATTCAACATGCCGGTAATAATAGAGAAGTTCGATTGCCTGAAGGTCTTTTTGTAGATGGTTTTTGTGCAGAAACGAACACTGTTTATAATTTCCACGGTTGCTATTTCCACGGCTGTGAGCAATGCTACCCTGACCAAACCGTAGATTTATCAAACGTGAAAAATGATACAATGTTTGTTCGTCGCGAGGCAACAGAAGCATCTGCCTCGAGAATTAGAAGGGCTGGTTATACGCTTGTAGAAATGTGGGAATGCGAATTTAATTTATTTTTGAAATATAATCATAATACAGCTAATTTTGTAAACAATCACGACATTATTAGAAATACCCCGTTAAATCCGCGAGATAGTTTTTTCGGTGGGCGTACTAATGCTGTAAAACTTCATTATAAATGCCAGGAAAACGAGCAGATAAAATATTTCGATGTTTGTAGTCTTTATCCTTTCGTTAATAAATATGGCAAGTATCCTGTAGGCCATCCTAAAGTATACGTTGGTGATGCGGAGTGTAGGCAACTTCCTTTCGATTCAATCGAGGGTTTAATTAAATGCACTGTATTGCCGCCTCAAAATCTTTATCATCCAGTTTTACCCCTCCGAATGCACGGCAAATTAATGTTTGTGTTATGCAGGTTATGTGCCGAAACCAGCTTCCCTGGTGACTGCATCCATGCAGAGGATTCGCGCAAGTTTACCGGTACATATGTGTCCGATGAATTAAAAAAAGCTGTTGAACTGGGATACCGCGTGCTCGAGTTTCATGAAATATGGGCGTACGATATTGTGCAATATAACAGGGCCACTAAAACAGGCGGTCTATTTTCGGGATATGTCGATAATTTTTTAAAATCGAAACAAGAATGTAGTGGGTGGCCTGCTTGGTGCAACAACGAAAACGCCAAGGACCAATATTTAGCGGAATATTTAGAACGAGAAGGCGTAACCTTAGAAAAGGATAAAATTTGTTTGAATCCTGGCATGCGTTACAGTTCGAAATTAAATTTAAATGCATTCTGGGGTAAATTTGGGCAAAGGGAGAATTTGATGCAGACAAGTATTCTTTCAGATTCTTATGACTTTTTTAAAATGCTAACTGATCCTTCAATACAGGTTCATTCAATTATGATAGTCGATGAGGAGGTGATAGTCGTAATCTGGGATAGACCTGAGGAGGGAATAGTTTCGCTCAAAACGGTCAATGTTGTATTGGCTGCATACACTACGGCCAATGCAAGACTTGAATATAAATATTTGGAACAATTAGGGGAGCGCGTTTTGTATTTTGATACCGATTCCATATTGCTGACACAAAGGCCTGGTGAATGGGTACCTCCTGTGGGTGATTTTTTGGGGGATATGACGGACGAGATGAGTGAATATGGTCCAGGTAGCTTTATTACGGAATTTGTTAGCGGCGGGCCTAAAAACTATGCGTTTAAGGTTTTCTCAACCAATAAAAACGATTACGAATTTGTATGTAAAGTAAAAGGTATAACTTTAAATTATAAAAATGCCGAAAAAGTAAATTTTGATACCCTTAAGAGCATGGTTCTTGACAATGCCGCCGCGACGTATGTAGAGACCGATCGGAAAATTGCCCGTACAGGGATGTATCAAGTCATATCTAAGCCCGAAAAGAAAATTTATAGGGTTCAGTACACTATACGTAGGCGTGTTGAAGATAGTTTTGATACCCTACCTTATGGGTTTAAAGCAGACTAGTGTTTATATTGCGTATAGTTTCGTTCTTTTTATAATCAACTGTTTTTATAACAATATTTTATATTTTGTATTGTCTTTTTTTTTTTTAACTTTTATGAGTGTCTATATTGCGTATAGTTTCGTTATTTTTATAATCAACTGTTTTTATAACAATATTTTATATTTTGTATTGTCTTTTTTAACTTTTATGATGTTTTTATGCAACAACTTATTGCACTTGTAGCCACATATTTTTGTAAAACAAAAGTATTTAAACTAATTTTTGATTTATGCATTATGTTTACATGTAATTGCTTATTTGTTCGTACGTATTTTCGACGTGTGGTTAGTGTTCACATTTCATAAGACCCGCTTTGTGGCAATTGTTTTCATAATATTTAATTTCAATCATTTTAGAAAACTAACCACGACTGTCGCAAAACGTACATTAAATATTGCACTTATTGTCACATGCCCCAATTTGCGCTAACTGTAACTGCATGTTAGATTTTAATTGCATGTTAGTTTTAATTGCATGTTAGTTTTATTTTGCATGCTAGGCTTAAGAGGTTGTTAATTTTTGTAAATAAAACAGTCGAATATTGTAAATACATTTATTAAATATTTTGTGTGTAATAAAAATATGTTTAATTACAAAACTATTTGTGTTTTTATTTTCTAAATAACATTAAACAAGTTTATTAAGGTGAAGTATTGGATATATAGTGCTTTTACATAAATGTCATTAGAAACTAAATTATCAGAGAAATTACCTATGAAATCTAGCATAGATGCACCATTCATTTTAAAATATAAATACATTAAACAGTATATGCCGCAAACGTTAGAGCTAAAATCTTGCAAAATTTTTGGATTATGAGACCAGCTGATTGAATTTTGTTGTAAAAATTTTAAATGATAACCGCTTGGAGGGCGGCCGTATGAATCAAAGTATTCCCCATAACCATATTGGTTTATATACACTGCATTCCAATGTTGTCCAGGTCGGTTTGCTGGATCTGTGTTGACGATGATTGCCACAGGTCTTGCAATTCTTGTAGGGAGTTGATCAGAAGCAAAAACATAGCGTTTCACATTCAACAGACTCGGGATTGTTTGCAATATTTTCTGAACTTCCAGTGTATTCATTGCGCCACCAGTCGGATAAAATTAGTATGTTTTCCAATGCACATACAGGCGAACGGATGTTGTGATTGAGGCAACGTACGGCAGCAGTAGTTTTTCGCAGAACTTTTAAAGACGGGCACTCGAGATCCTCCAAATTTACGACGATTTTATTCAGAAAACTTAGAACCTCCTTCTTTTCTTGGCCCTTAACGTACACTTTTTCAAATTTTTTGAGAAGTCTTGTTAGCTCTGTTTCAAATTCATCAAAATGTATAGTACCAGAATCCCAGGTTAGACCGTGATGTCTATGCTCCAGATAGTTTATGCCTTTTTTAACAAAATAGGGCAGAGTGTCATATTTTGCAGGGGGTTTTAAAACGAAAATTGCTAACTGGTTGCCATCTGCTGAAATAACAGCCACTTCTTTCGGAATAAACTGTTTCTTATCACCACGGAACCCTTGCAGATCTACGAAGACACTGTCCATACTGACGAAATGTTTGAGCATGACTAAATTTTAAAAAACTGTTGTTGGTTTTTAACTACTAAAATCCACCAACACATTTCTGTGTTTGTCAATTTCTACGACGTTATCGAACTCTGCATAAACTAGACAATTAATAGTTTCTTCTAGCGCGTCTTGAAAACCCGCCTCTAAACGTAGAGCGCCATTTTTAAGAAGGTTCCAGTGTGTTGTTGCATTTGCAGCCAGATCGGGGGTTAAATCAAAAGCAAATAGACAGTAGCCATGAGGGTAATCTTCACGTTTTATAGCGTTGCCTTCATTGAGGAAATGTATACCGCTACCGGAAAATAGTGTGTGATATGCTTGAACGTACATGCCATTCTTAGAGAAATCAGGCTGTAGAGGTTTTGAAGGAATTTGTTGACCGTCGATGTATAGGGAGAAATAATTGATTTTGTAGTTATTAAAATTGAAAGGGTTTGCTGCATAATGGCCGTTAAATGCTTTATTCGATACAAAACCTACAATGCATCGTTTTGGTAATTGCCCCAGAAAAATATTATCTAAAGATTTTCTTTGCACACCAGCCGGAATAGTTAACACTTTAACATCGGATCTTGTAATGGGGTATTTAGCAGGCGCAGTCGCCAAAGCTTTGGTGTGAGCCAACAAAATAGACGGGTTTATTTTCATTTTTCTCACTAGTAAGCTGGCATCACTAATTTTCACTTTGAATGTAGATCCTTCGGCTGCCATTAAATTGAAAGAATCTCGGGATCTGATAAATTTGACTTTCATTTCAACTCCGTTTATAAGAAATTTTTCTTGATTGAATAAATCGGAATGCACATAATAATGGTGAGGCACTAACACCCCATGAAGGAGCTTGGCCTGCAAGGCGGAAGGTTAGAGCTTCCGTATCCTCGCTCTCACACCCGACTGTCGCGTGTCAAATTCATGACACGTGGTGATGTGGTGAGCACCACGCATTAGACAGCCGCATTATTACCCCTTGTTCTTTCGAACGCAGGTTCCCAATTATTTAAAGCGACTGGGTAGGCCGCCCGCCAGGCATCGATCTGGGATTTGAACTCCAGACTTCCGCGCCGCAGTCCGATGCTCTAACCATCTGAGCCACGCTGGCATGTCCCATCATTTCGACTTGCTTACTTGCAGCAGTAAAAAATTTCCGCTTTACAAATCCTTCATTATGCGTAGTGATGTCATCCATGTTATTGGCTGTGTCGTTGTACCATAGTGTGCATGTTAAATGGGTTGATTTAGCACCATTGCCGTAATTCAGCAGAGTTTCAATGTATGAGCGGTATGCGTATGTATTGTTTGGCGGGCTCACAAGCTTCTGATTCAAATACACCTCAACTTGATTAAACATAGAGTGCATCCAATTATTAACAGGGCCTACATCATCTTTGTCGGTTAATGGTGTATCATCTTGTTTAACAATTTTAGCAGTAATGTATAACATGGTCTGACTTAAATCGATATAATCGTTACCGTTTCCAGGCACAATAAATTCAATCGGTGCATCGTCATTAAGCGAGGAAAGCGGTTTGTAAAAAATCCATTGTCCATTTTCGATACTGGTTTGAGTTGCGGGCAGAGCGAACAAATCTAACTCTGATTTAACACACTCACAAGACTGCGCATGCAAAAACGCCATTGTGAAAACTACTTGCTGGTGAAGATATCGGCGTATGCGGGTTTGACCAGCTTCTGCTTAGCGTTTTTTCTTGTAGACTGATTGTAATTCAGAGTGCGTTGCCTTTTATATCCCGATCCTTCCATTAGAGTATCTATTTTTCTGTCGGCTGTACGTTTGAGATTCTTTCCAGCCTCCTGTACACGGTTATGGAACGCTTCTTTTAGCGGTCGACTTTCACTAACATCTCCTAAAATGTTAGCGCCTGTCCTTAAAGCTTCCTTTCCAACAACTTTAGCACCGGTTTTAAAAAGAGGCAGGATACTACGAAATATTCCTCCTAAAAAGCTTCCGATCCCATGACCTCTCTGGTAGGCTGCTCTTCTGTAGATAGCTCCAACGCCTTGACCTGCCTGATTGGTGTAGTATTGTTGATAAGGACAATCCATAGCAGCTACTGTATCCTCTTAAAGTGTAGTTTTAAACTCAACGTTCCAAACTCGAATGGCATCACACCCGACGTTTTGGTCCTTATATTTATCTCGATATTCTCAAATTCCCTCTTCATGACATTTATATAATGAGTCGGCGAAAATATGGCGTCTTTGTGGCAACCGTAATTATAATTATCAGAGGTCACGTTAACAATACGAAGAAGCGGAGCCAAGACATCTCCTACAAGCTGTGGTTCCACAATATCGCAGTAAATAAACATTTGTGATGGTAAACCAACCCAGATATTTGCGGGGTGGCTTGGTACAGGTGCTTCAGCTATATTTATATCAGGTTTATAACCAAGTTGTAAGGCCAGACGTTGTGAAAATCCTAGCATTTTCAATGACGACGTTTTAATTTCAAGAGACACGCGTTTTGTTACTCTATTATATTGAAAATTCAGCAACTTTTCTAATAACCTGTGATTGTTAATTTCGGCTGTAATATGTTCAATGTTTTCATAATTGCCGGGCTGAATACAGATTACGTGCCATCCATCGCTACCATAGTAAATTTGTTCTCTATCACTTTTAAAATATGAATTAGCGTTTTGCAATACTTTTTTCAACTCAGTATACGTTTCTTCTCCGGCTTGCACTTTAGGTATTTCTGTGCGATAATAGACTAGATTTTCTGTATCTGTCACGGCCAAAAAGGAGCATGGATATTGCACTTCCGCAATACCTGTAACCCATTGCCCCGGTAACGTTATTCGTTTAGGGAGCTGCGTTATGAATTGTGCTGTGGTGTTATTTGGAAAATAGCTCATAGAACTATTGCTAAGTAATGTTAGATAAAATTCTTCATCTGTATTCATAGTTGCTGAAGATTAGCTGCAGGAATCCAAGAGTTGAACTTGTCGTTATAATTTCGCCACTTTACAAAGTACTCTTTGCGCTGACCGTGTCCTCTTTCTTTTAACACTTGTTCGACTTTAAACAAAGCGTTATCATCCAAAGTCACTGGCTGTAATTCTTCTTCATAAAAGACGCCCTCTATCGTATCGTCGCTTAAATCAGCTATTTCGTACACAGGTGGTTTTCTAAGAATCACTTTTTTAATTATAAACACTTCGCCGCTCCAATTAGTTTCATATCCTTTCTCGAATGCGTCCTTCGTTCTACTAATTCTTACATGTTGGTTCACTTTATATTTAGGCTTCCTGTCGACTCCCATCCCCTTTCGGTACAGATTGTTCCACACTTCCAGTATATTGCCATCATTTACAGTAGAGGGTGCCATCTTGATGCTTGAATGATAACGACTGTTATACGAAGTCAGTAAATTTTGTAATACGTCTATGTATTTGTATGAATTAGAGTATGTGAAATAGCGCCACATTCTGGTTTTTAATGTTCTATTGAAACGCTCAATGACTGCTGCTTTAACATCGGGGTTTTGCGTCACATAAAACGTGATATCGTTTTGTTTGAAAAAATTCTGTACGGCTCTAGCAACAAATTCTTTGCCTTTATCGGTTTGTAAATTTATGGGCGTGTTACCCACTTCAGCAAATATTTCACGAAATGCGTTTATTACTGAAGTACCCGTTTTAGATTTCAGGGGTCTCGCCCATGTCATTTTACTAAACACATCAATTACGGGTAGAATAAAATTATATCCGTCGTTGTGGGGCGCTAAACTACGCATGTCGCAGAGATCAGCCTGCCATAATTCGAAAATGTTGCTAACAATGTACTTGTTTCTAGGGATTTTTTTTCTTGCAGTTTTGTGAATAGTATAGGCGTCCTGTTTCTTTAGCCAATCCTTTACTTCACCACAGGGGTGACTATTTTTCACGGAAGAAATTAATGAGTTTGCTCCTGCGAAGCCTGAAGGGTGAGCACCGTCATAATAGATGGCGTCCAAATTCATTCTGCTATGTTAAAGTTTAAGACGCTCCCAGGCAGAAATACCCTTTATTTTCGATATCGATCTTTGCGTTGTTTTCGGTGTTTTTCGCGATGAACCCTCTTGCTTGGACGCTGTTGCAGTCGCTATTAACGTTAATTTAGGATCGACGTCACTCTCCACATCTGATTTACTTACGTCTGGTACATTTTGACGTTTAGGATCCCCAAATAGCACTTGAGGTACGTTGTTCTCTTTAATGTAATCGAGGAACTTGTGTCGGCCTGGCGGATTTGTAGTTTTCTTAGGTCTTAGAACATCATGCATTAAATCAATAATGTTGGAGGACGGTAAAATTTCACCTTTTATGCTGACTGTTCCCTTGCCGTCCCACTCCACTTCATCTGACATTCTTAGAAGTCGTAAAAAGGCTTCACCGTTTTTCTTAAAAGTATTAGGGAGCGTCGATAAAATATATGCATCTGAAATACCACTGTTGTTCGATTCTATAGGTATCTTGATTGATTGCCTCGTTTGATCCGCAAAATGAAGATACCTTTGTAAAACCTGATTGTACTGGATCCATTTATCGTGATCGGTTAATTTAGACGATAAAACCTTTTGAATTTCGTCATCAAGCTGGGATAATATATTTTGCTCTGATTTCTCTGTATCCTTAAAGCGATGCATGAATTCTGGCGGTACAATCATCATTTTTCGGGTATTTTCCATCTTATTTGAAAATAGAGCTCAATACACCAGTAATTAATGGAGCTAATATCAGTGGTAGGAAAGCGCCACCCTTCTGTATTAGTATTTGACGCTTCTTTTTTATAGACTCTCCAGGCTTGACTAAACTCCTAAGAACAGCTTTATGCTTCGAGATCGTTGATTTTTGATTAGGCGATAAAGGTATTTTTCCTTTTAAGGTATTATGCACACACTCGCAGATACAATGAATTTGTTTATCGCCTACGGCTTTTAATAATGCGGTTCGCTCCTTTGGTCCGAGTTTATGTAGAGCACGCAACAACTCCGAATTTCTAATTACTGATAGAGACATCACTAGTGAATGAG
This sequence comes from Agriotes lineatus, assembly GCA_940337035.1. NCBI lineage: Eukaryota > Metazoa > Arthropoda > Insecta > Coleoptera > Elateridae > Agriotes > Agriotes lineatus. Next base: position 44,383 of record CALNHX010006630.1, read on the forward strand.
AGTAAACTGGTTAGTGTACGAGCTTTTATACCCCTTTTTCGGCATATAAATATAGCACGTCCCATCTTGGCGAAAAATCGATGTTCTATACCTCGCTATATCAGGTGTACTTTGCTTTAAGTCGAATAACAAATACCCGTGTGGCCTAGCTGTTGCGTCCTCGTATGCTTCTTGAAGGAATCGAGGATTTTCGGGACATATCTGTCTGGTTAAGTGCTTTATTTGAGCTCTATCTCGCGGATTTTTGAAAAGAATAATGTAATGGGCATTTAGGGAAATATCTCTCTGTCCTTTTCCTTGGTGAAAAATGTTTTGCGTAATAAAAAAAAAACACTGAGATTGTGGTGATGGCTTCCCTTGGTAAATATGTCTACGACTGAGCTATTTGTTTCCCTCATTAAATCGTCGATTATTAAAAGTTTGGGTTCGGACCCCTCAAAAGATGTCATGTCTGGCAGACCTTGTTGAAATTCGACTAAAGATTTTAAATCTTCGTACAATTTTTGCCACTCGCCATAACACCAAATAACTTTAGCGAAATTTACAGTGCAGAGTTTTTTCATATTTTTCAAGAAATTTATTACAAAAAACGATTTGCCCGATCCTGAGGGGCCTGCTATGATAGCAGAAAACGGATGTGAAAACTGATGTTCCATTTTTATGCAGTGAGCGATTATCACAGTAGGACCGTCGTGAATAAACTAACTTAAAAAATCAACACGCTCATAATAAATACATTAAAAATATGGTAAGTGCGGGAATCGAACCCACGACCTCTTTCGAGATCAGATCTTAAGTCTGACGCCTTAACCACTCGGCCAACCTACCGCCTGTATAAACTAACACTCGCAGCATAATTAAAAAGAAATACAGTTTAAAACATTCTTTATTTACATTTTCATACAATATTTCATATAAACTAGGACATGTACGGTTTCATGCGCTCATCTGCATCAATCAACTTCTGCAGTTCTATAATAACATACATTTTAAATTTGAACACAAGTTCCCACAATAAAATATCGTTAGCGAAAGTCCAGCGCAGAGTATTAAAAATGGTTGAATCATCAAGACACAAATTTTCTGCATGTATTACTTTGTCAACGATCACTTCACCAAAATTTTGGAAATTGCACTTTACACGTTTCAAGTCATTTATTTTCACAACCATCAAGTTGTACATCGGCAATAAATTTGATAGTGTTTCATACGTTACGTAAAGAGTAAACTTGTTCTCGGGGTCCTTTGTAATAATCCTGCAGGTATCATTGTTCACGTACTCCACTGTGTGCTCAGTTAATTCACATCTGAAAGTCCCCTGCTTGGCCATCACAAACATGTTCGGTAGCGCTTCCACAAAAGTCATGAACGACTCGGCTGTGAATGAAACACCTGCTCCAATGTCGGTCTTCAGAATTCTTGCAACAGGCGAAAATTGTTTATAAGGATCCAGTCCCAAATGAACAACCTTGCTGGCGCTATTGTTTAAAGGCACAGTGAGGTCGCATAATAACCGTTTCTTTTCCCGTCGGGTTTGGCGGATCTCAGGCGTCACGATCGGTGTTACGTCATAGGAAGGCATCGTCTCCTCAATGAACACCCGCAGGTCCTCCTCGGTGGCATCCAGACGTGGTGAATACCCCTTGGCCTCCACGTTCATGGCTGGAGGCTGTGGCGGTGCACCGTGTTGTTTTTTATTTAAAAGATGCGTTTTCTTACTTGTTTTTTCTGCTGCCGGTCTCCTGGTGTAGGGGCCTGGTTTTTCTTGGCACTTATTAACTCTTCGAGGATCCATCTTAGGTAAAACTTGTGGTGTTGACACGACGACTAGGAGTGAAGCAATTCGATGCGCTATAGAGTCCGCAGCCACTTTTATGAAGGTACGAAAAACATTACGTCAGAGTCACCCCACTCTCGAGCCGGAGCATGTCGGTACCTGTGTTTTGCAGTGCAGCCTCCGACGGACAAAGCAAATACGTTACCAAGGTTGAACAAAGAGCGACCAGTCTCGACCTGTTTTAAAAAGGGAACTTAGAAAAAATCGCGTAATTTAACCAGAAGCTATTGCGTAATATTATAATGCGTTTTGAATAAAGTAATGCAGTGATTTCGCTATATAAAATAAAGTAATTATTTCATATAGCTTTTCAAATTTCTGCGGTCGAATGGAAATTAACCAGAAGCTTGGGACAAATAGTTTGTTTCAACTCGAACGGTGTGACGGCACAGCTGCGAAATGACGTCTTGTTCAATTCCTATATGTTCAACAGACCTCGATAGCGCAGCGGTAAGGTCCTAAGGCTGCTGCCAAGAAAACTCGGGTTCGAATCCCGCTCGTCCAGAGATTTTTTTAAATTTAAATATTTCCGCGAGTGAATGCAAGAGAGAGACAGCAGCTTCGAAGAGTGAGATAGATCTACCAGTTTGAATTTCAAATATTTCCGCGAAAATTCAAAATTAAAAACAACCGCCGTGAGAAGTGCGCGCGCACCAAGATGGCCGACACCCCGGGAGATTTAAATTCAAAAAATTGAACTTAGAAAAAATCGGAAAAAATTCAAATTTCAAATATTCCCGCCAGAAATCCAAGATGGCCGCCGAAGTCCGACGCGTAATTTTAATCGGAAGCTAATGCGTAATTTATTCAGTAGCACATGTGAAAATTAATTAGATCAAACCGCGAAATTAATTAGATCAAACCGCGAAATTAAAACAGCGAAATCCGCGAATCAAAACCGCGAAATCCGCGAATAAATCCGCGAATTAAACCGCGAATCCGCGAATCAATTAAAAGTGGTGGGGGATAAGTGTCCTCCTTCTACTGACACAACGTCCACCGCCATAATGCCCACTCTGGTCACAACGTCCACCGCCATAACGCCCACTCTGGTCACAACGTCCACCTTCGCATTTGGTCATAACGTCCACCTTGGACACAACGCCCATTTTTGTTTTACTTGTTATTTAATCAACCTTTAACTGCCTTCTTTAATGCTTTTTGAGTGGTCTAATGTTGTTTAGAATATTTCCAGCTGGTTTCTTATATAAATCGCAATACGAAGAATAAGGATCCTATTATAATTATAACACTAAATATACCTAAAGATTCATTGGTTTGCGATACACCTCATTTGAAAAAAACGTTTCCTTATTGTTTATTGTACCAATAAAAACGTGGTTGTACGTGTTATCATTATAGTAATATAACAAGGGCGAGACCAGCACCATAACTCTTTTGATGGGCAAAATTATTTGTAAGTATGTCACTCGAGTTTATATTTTGAAGATTATTATATAAAAACAGTATACGAATTATGATTTAGAATTGACCTAATAACGCAAAAAAGACTCAAGTTGCTTGTTTTTTGCAATTCTTCTTCCAATTATGACACCATTCACGGGGTCGATAGTCATCCTTAGGGCGTTTATCGCTTGATACGCATCCCTAGAATCAGGTAATCAGTTCAGTATTGGTCAATTTTCAAAAAATGCATGGTTCTCCTTAGATGATATCAGTTATGTGACAGTTGAGTGTAATATTCCAACTAATTAACGTTCGTGTGTCCCACTAAGTACAAGTGGCCTATTTGTATCAATCTTTTACCACAGACTTTAGAATACCAATGCTTATATAATTTTAGTTGTTTAATGTTACATAGGGTCTAACAATGACCTTGACAAATCTGACCAATGTGTCGCTTATGTAATTCATAAAAAATGCATTGTCATGGATATATCTGTGCTGCAAAAATTACGTATTAACTCCATGTTACGTTATTAAGACGACAATTCTGAGTAGGAAAAAAGTTACACAAAAATTCCTTGTCTTATATTTTCGAAGATATAGCGAGGTTTTATTAATTTCAAAACTAGCAGGACTGGCAACCATTTTTAATATATAACACTTAATTGAAATAACTGTAATTTTCCACTGATCTGTTATTTGTTGTTTATGTTTGATGTACGAGGTAGGTATACCGGGTGGCAATGAGATAAGAGCCATGTCTCTATCTCATTTACTTATCAATGGATTTGCATTAAATTTGTTGCAAGAATATTAAACATAATTTCGGATTGACAGACGGATATAATCAAAATATCCAACTTCTGCTTTTACCGCAAATGTTATTAGCTTTGATTTTTTAAACGGATCGCCCTACATGTTTTATGTTTTTCGCTTAAACTACATACGACAGCTGCTTAGGTATCACAATCTTATTTTAAAAATTTATTAATTAAACATCTTTCAGTTTTAAATAAATATAAAGTAGGGCATAGTGCGCATTGTTAGACTAGTAATTACAAATTCTATCCAATGGACGATGGCTCTTGGTAGGTGCCATTTAAAAAATTACTTTTTCTCAAAAAACACGTTCAGCAAATTTTAGCCGTGTAGAACGTTTAATTACATATTTTCATCGTAGGCAACCAAATTTGTAAAACTGGTATTGCACTGCCAATTTAACAACCGCACATTAAACATCTGGAAATATATCAGTGTTTAGGACTTGATTTCTTACAAAACTGCATTGGTTAGATAAACTATTGTTTTCTTCTTTAATTGATTTTAAGTTTGCATTAGTCAAGTTCTCTATTTCTGATGATGTGATGTTCAGTAAATTACTTATTTCCTCATTAGTTACTGGGGATAAAAATATGGGGAAAATTTTTATAATTAATGTATTGATTGTTTAATTTATTTTTTATCCTAAGTAGGTACATCAGCCATATCTTTAGCAACCCCCCTGAAATGTCCATTGAATTCATCAGCGATTTCCTTTTCATTCTGGAGTTGTGTATCTTTTTTTGATATATTTGTTTTATGATAGATTTACAAGCACTAACATTCATATTGTAGTTTGCAGTTTTCCAAAGGTTTTTCGAGTCAGAAGTTTTACTTATTTGTTCAGTATAATAATTACACTTAGCTGTTCTTATTCAAGTTGTTAATATATTGTAGTAATTTTTATAAGTTTATTGCATTTCTATATTAAAAATCGTTGAGTAACGTGGTACTTTTCACCATAGTTTATCGCATGTCAGAAACTAATGTACTACATTTCTATATTCAAAATCGTTGAGTAACGCAGTATTTTTCACCATAGCAATGGCGATTCGTTTTACATTTGGCAACGCTCAAATGTAGTTTTGGTGGAACTCTCAGTCTATATAATACTTGAAGTTATCAAGTTAGGTTTTGCGTAAGTTTTGACACAGACTGACGCAAAACTTAACCTGCTAACCTCAAATTTGACAAAGACTTACAGTGTCACCAGCAATACATTTCAGGGCTATGTTGGATAACCACGCCTGATCACACTGGACATTGCCGAACACAGCCCTGTACTGCTAAACAAGGTCCGTAAATACTTATAGCAAGATTGGAGATATAAGTATGTCATCTCAATAACCGTCATTTTCGTGCTCCCTGACAATGAATGTGTGATAATGCATCATTAATGTACTTGTGTGCTTACATTCACGTATATTAATGATGCTCTTATCCCACTTGTATAGTAAATAACTATTAAGATTATGTGAAACATATTCGACTAAACTTTGCAACAGACGGCATGTAAAAATAAAGTTTTTCGGCGAATCTGTTGCCCAGGTTGGCACATTCAGTATATCGGTGAATTTGGTAGAATATTTGTTTTAGGGCGGGATAAATAAATTATTAGTTTATGCATTACATGTGTCTTTAATGTTCTTGAACTAGCTTTGGCTAGTTTGAGAACAATAAAGAATATAGCGGCACACATGTAGTTATTTTTTAATCACTCTGCTGTTGGTTGTAACTCCAATCACTGTCAATGTATTTAGTAGATTTATAAATAGTACTTTTCTTAGTAAAATACTATACACAAATAAATATACACAATAGATTTAAAAAAATCAGTATTAAAGAACTATTTTAGCGGTGATGTGTTTTATTTACAATTTTCATACTACAGAATGAGATCATACTAGAGACGTATTTCACAGAGCATTATACTACACTATCAACTGTTTTGGTTAGGGAAGGAAAAAGCATTAAAGGTAACACACAAACAAATAGGACTATTAAAATATTTCACAAGGATAACTGGATAAGTATATTGAACATGTCACTCGAGTTAATTGGGATCAGTTGTGCTCTGAATCTTAATTTAGCGACTGAAAAATACATCGTTTGTTAAATAACTGTAAAAATGTATTATTAAAAGACGAAACACTCTTAGTAGTTACAACAAAAATTTAAAAAAAAAAACGAAAAATGGATTACGACAGCAAATATCTATGCAATATATGCTACAGACAAATTAAAGCAAAAGGTTTTTAAAATCTCAAAGACGGTGACTTAAAATACTACATTGCGTCAGCGAGTAATAAAATCATTTTTTTAACGTGTTCCGAATACTTATTTATTTATTATAAAAGTGACACTAAACGTCAAAACGTAACCAAGCTGAGCAGAACTATTTTCTATGTACCAATAAAGAGCAGCTCTAGTATATGTTATGCGTTTGGCAGCAAGGTTCGTAAATATAGCAAGATTTTAAATATAGGTCATCCCATGTATTTCGGCTATACAATAGACACGAAAATGGCGCCAAATGGCAGGAAATCTAAACCTTGCAGTGTAATAAATGTTAAACCCAGATTTATCTCATTTTTAGTCAGCGGAGAAACCAAATAAACGAAAACCATGTCTTGAATGGTTAAAGCAGTTCAAAGTTAAACGACAAGCTGTGACGTTTCCCATTCACAATTGCGACGGCTTTGCCAAAAATTTATTGTCAGTGAGGACGAAAATTTCTGTTATTGAGATGACATATCTCCAATCTTGCTATATTTACGGACCTTGTTTGGCAGTACAGGGCTGTGTTCGACAGTGTCGCACCATCGTACTGGTGTGTCGGCCAACTCTCTCATTTTCACAATGAAAAACAAGGATGTCCAGCGCACCAGTGTGATCAGGCGTGGTTCTCCAATATAGCCCTGAAATGTGTTGTTGGTGGCACTTTAAGTCTTTGTCAAATTTGAGGTTAGCAGGTTAAGTTTTGCGTCAGTCTGTGTCAAAACTTACGCAAAACCTAACTTTATAACTTCGAGTATTATATAGACTGACAGCGCCACCAAAACTACACTTGAGCGTTGCCAAATGTAAAACGAATCGCCATTGCTATGGTGAAAAATACCGCGTTACTCAACGATTTTGAATATAGAAATGCGATAAACTTATAAAAATTCCTACACTATATTACCAACTTCAATAAGAACAGCTAAGTGTAATTATGATACTGAACAAATAAGTAAAACTTCTGACTCGAAAAACCTCTGGAAAACTGAAAACTACAATATGAATGTTAGTGCTTGTAAATCAATCATAAAACAAATATATCAAAAAAAGATACACAACTCCAGAATGAAAAGGAAATCGCTAATGAATTCAATGGACATTTCAGGGGGGTTGCTAAAGATATGGCTGATGTACCTACTTAGGATAAAAAATAAATTAAACAATCAATACATTAATTATAAAAAATTTCCCCATATTTTTATCCCCAGTAACTAATGAGCAAATAAGTAATTTACTGAACATCACATCATCAGAAATAGAGAACTTGACTAACGCAAACTTAAAATCAATTAAAGAAGAAAACAATAGTTTATCTAACCAATGCAGTTTTGTAAGAAATCAAGTCCTAAACACTGATATATTTCCAGATGTTTAATGTGCGGTTGTTGAATTGGCAGTGCAATACCAGTTTTACAAATTTGGTTGCCTACGATGAAAATATATAATTAAACCTTCTACACGGCTAAAATTTGCTGAACGTGTTTTTTGAGAAAAAGTAATTTTTTAAATGGCACCTACCAAGAGCCATCGTACCATTGGATAGAATTTGTAATTACTAGTCTAACAATGCGCACTATGCCCTACTTTATATTAGTTAAAACTGAAAGATGTTTAATTAATAAATTTTTAAAATAAGATTGTGATACCTAAGCAGCTGTCGTATGTAGTTTAAGCGAAAAACATAAAACATGTAGGGCGATCCGTTTAAAAAATCAAAGCGGTAAAAGCAGAAGTTGGATATTTTGATTATATCCGTCTGTCAATCCGAAATTATGTTTAATATTCTTGCAACAAAATTAATACAAATCCATTGATAAGTAAATGACATAGAGACATGGCTCTTATCTCATTGCCACCCGGTATACCTACCTCGTACATCAAACATAAACAACAAATAACAGATCAGTGGAAAATTACAGTTATTTCAATTAAGTGTTATATATTAAAAATGGTTGCCAGTCCTGCTAGTTTTGAAATTAATAAAACCTCGCTATATCTTCGAAAATATAAGACAAGGAATTTTTGTGTAACTTTTTTCCTACTCAGAATTGTCCTCTTAATAACGTAACATGGAGTTAATACGTAATTTTTGCAGCACAGATATATATCCATGACAATGCATTTTTTATTAATTACATAAGCGACACATTGGTCAGATTTGTCAAGGTCATTGTTAGACCCTATGTAACATTAAACAACTAAAATTATATAAGCATTGGTATTCTAAAGTCTGTAGTAAAAGATTGAAACAAATAGGCCACTTGTACTTAGTGGGACACACGAACGTTAATTAGTTGGAATATTACACTCAACTGTCACATAACTGATATCATCCAAGGAGAACCATGCATTTTTTGAAAATTGACGAATACTGAACTGATTACCTGGTTCTAGAGATGCTTATCAAGCGATAAACGCCCTAGGGATGACTATCGACCCCGTGAATGGTGTCATAATTGTAAGAAGAATTGCAAAAAACAAGCAACTTGAGTCTTTTTTGCGTTATTAGGTCAATTCTAAATCATAATTCGTATACTGTTTTTATATAATAATCTTCAAAATATAAACTCGAGTGACATACTTACAAATAATTTTGCCCATCAAAAGAGTTATGGTGCTGGTCTCGCTCTTGTTATATTACTATAATGATAACACGTACAACCACGTTTTTATTGGTACAATAAACAATAATGAAACGTTTTTTTCGAATGAGGTGTATCGCAAACCAATGAATCTTTAGGTATATTTAGTGTACTGTTTGAGGCTTTCGCGGTTACTCGAATTATTCTCCTTAGCATAGAATTTCGGCTTAGACCGCGTAGTATTTGTATATGAACAACCAGCATTTTCTGGCTTAATGTGCCTTGCACCTTGTGAAGTTGAGCAAAAACCCGCGCGATGGCCATGCTCTTTGGGTAACGGCTTCAGATCGGTAAAAGACAAGATTCCAAGATTAGAAACCGCTGGCGTATATCGCATTCCTTGTTCTTGCGGCTCGAGTTACATTGGACAGACTGGTCGTTCCGTTGATCTAAGACTCCAAGAACACAAAGGCGATTGCAAACACAAACGCATCACAAAATCAGCCGTAGCTGAGCATACATTTACAAATGGGCACACTCTAGAATTTGAGCATGCCAGAGTACTTGCCAGAATACCTCATTACTTCCCGCGAGTGATACGTGAAGCCATAGAAATAGAAAAACATCCAAATAATATCAACAGGGAAGATGGCTTTAAGCTTAGTAAAACGTGGACCCCTGTGATACACGATCTAAAGCATTACAACCGCTGTGCGTCATACGGCCACGCCCCACGGATTACGTTACACTCGGATGACCAACCAGCGTTATGCCACTCCGCGCGCCTGGCACAGAGGACTATAAATAGCTCCACACTGACCTTCGGTTCTCTACCGAGCTCCGTGGCTCCATGCGTAGCATGTCCACTTAGCATTCGGGAGGTCGTGGGTTCGATTCCTGCGGCCGCCTGCCTTGATTCAGGTTTTTAGGTGGTTTTCCTGAGCCAACAGAGTACCTTCTCTGAGGTGAATGCCGGGGCAGTATTTCTCCACCTTTCCTGACCTTTCTTCCAGTCTCCACCCCTCCTTTCTCTCACCCATCCCGAGTTTCCCGTTCTTGGCTGAAGAGGGACGGAAGGTCCCTATAGCAGCCCGCCCCCAGTTGAGGGAATTGAAATAACCTTTACCTTTGTCCTTTTTGTTTTTTTTGTCCTTCGGTTCTTAGTGCGACTTTCACTCTGATGATGCAAGCTGCAAGGTCTTGCGAAACGTTAGTGAATATGGATGCACAAACAGCAAAACGGCCAAATCTGCCTAAGTATCCTCGTTCTCAAGATACTCAAACAACACGAGCCACCAGAGAGCATGGCCATTGCGCGGGTTTTTGCTCGACTTCACAAGGTGCAAGGCACATTAAGCCAGAAAATGCTGGGTGTTCATATACAAATACTACGCGGTCTAAGCCGAAATTATATGCTAAGGGGAGGTATATTTAGTGTTATAGTTATAATAGGATCCTTATTCTTCGTATAGCGATTTATATGAGAAACCAGCTGGAAATATTCTGAACAACATTAGACCACTCAAAAAGCATTAAAGAAGGCAGTTAAAGGTTGATTAAATAACAAGTAAAACAAAAATGGGCGTTGTGTCCAAGGTGGAGGTTATGACCAAATGCGAAGGTGGACGTTGTGACCAGAGTGGGCGTTATGGCGGTGGACGTTGTGTCCAAGGTGGACGTTGTGACCAGAGTGGGCGTTATGGCGGTGGACGTTGTGACCAAATTTGAAAGTGGACGTTGTGACCAGAGTGGGCGTTATGGCGGTGGACGTTGTGTCCAAGGTGGACGTTGTGACCAAATTTGAAAGTGGACGTTGTGACCAGAGTGGGCGTTATGGCGGTGGACGTTGTGACCAGGGTGGACGTTACGACCAACGCCGTAAAATGTTATTCTCGACAAACGTCGGTGGACGTTGTGACCAGAGTGGGCGTTGTGGCGGTGGACGTTGTGTCCAAGGTGGACGTTATGACCAAATGCGACGGTGGACGTTGTGACCAGAGTGGGCGTTGTGGCGGTGGACGTTGTGACCAGAGTGGACGTTATGACCAAAAATTGCGGTGGACGTTGTGTCCAACATGGCGGCCATACTAGGTGGTGGACGTTGTGACCAGTGGGCGTTGTGTCCAGGCCCCTCCAAACATTTTCTATTTGGTCTTTCTTTTCTTCTTTTTCTCCCTCCTCCCAAAACCACTCTTTTTGCATCTTTCTCTCGATATTTTGTAAACATGATCCAAACACCGTGCTCTATGATCTTACTATTTGTCTAATACTTGAGTGTATGTCTATGTACGAGTATATCACTTCCCTATTTATTCTTTGTCTCCACTGGCCATCATTAGCTTTCACTGCTCCATATATCTTACGCATCCTTTTTCTTTCCTAGTTATCTATTTCTTCCATGTTATAACTATTGAGAGTCCACGTCTCACATTCATAAAGACATGTCGCTTGGATCACCGCCTATAAACTCTGATCTTAGTTCTTGTCGATATACTTTGGATTCCATTATTTTTGACAATGCTCTTATGGGAAGCGGAAAGTTGGTTCTCCACATTTCGTCTCCCCACATCTCGTACCCGGAAACTATTTTAATTAATTTATTTATTATAATAAACTTATAAGAACAAAATAAATTGTATTTATTAAAAATGACGGTTTGATCTAAGTATCTTCCTGATATTTTGTATAGGGCCATAATTTCTCATTCTGGACAACTTTTCTTAGTAATATTTTGCCGTATCATGAACAAAAAGGGTAGTTTTTGCTTAACTGTCAAGGCCGACTTGTTTTTGAAAAACTGAAAATTTTCTTAAAATTCTCTACAAACCAAATAGCAATTATAATTCTTATAATATTTTTATGTAAAACTAAAAATAAAATGTAATTCCCTCTTGTAAACTCAAGCCGGGGACATTCTGTATATAGTTCTTATAAGTTTATTATAATAAATAAATTAATTAACATATCTTTCATTTTTCTAACTGCATTCCGATCGCTGCACTCGTTTTTTAACACCCTGTAATCTAGGAGACGAATTGAGCTCTTTTGGGAACGAAGTTTCCGGGTACGAGATATGGAGAGACGAAATATCCCGGGAACGAAGTGTGGGGTACGAAATGTGGGGAACGAAATGTGGGGAACGAACTTTCCGCAAACCGCTCTTACAGCTTTACTCCCTTTTGCCAATCTTTTCTCTATGTCTGTCTTTCTGACTCTTATTTATTATCATCACTCCAAGATACTCAAACTGTTCCAGTCTTTGAAAAGTATATTCCTTGTTGTGATGGAATTTTACACTATTTATATTAATTGTTGGTTACAGCTGTATTATTATTCAAAATATTAAAATGTGAAAAAAAGACGACATTAAATGCCACATTTCTTCGGTAGAAGATTTTGTTTCGGCTAATTTTATTCTTTAAATTTTCGTTACTAATAGTTATAAGTAAGCTTATTAGTTGTGTCAAAACATGTCGAATATAAATATTCAAATAAAACAACTTTGTTTTTATTTACAATCTGCTCTAGCGAGCAATAAGTAAATTTGGTGATTTTACAAGATTGGTACATGATGGGTGCTTTCCCAATGGAATGCCCCTTTAAGTATTACTTATGCATATATACACATAACATTGATATACAATAATATGTAAATCAGTATCGGTTTTGCAGGTCTAGAGGGTCGTGTCTTTTCAGTCTCCGGGTGGTATTGCTGTTGTCTAACAGATTTATAGCCAGAGTGTTTGTGTGACTTCCAAGTCGAGTAAGATATTTTGCACTCACGCACTTCAGTTCGTCTTTCACTAATTTTACACCCAAGTCGCGATGAATAATTTAATTTTTTACGTACCATGGTGCATCCGCAATTGTTCTCAGAGTTTTGGATTGGAATCTTTGTAATATCTCCAGATTAGAGTTACTAGTAGTCCCCCATAGTTGCAATCCATATGTCCATATGGGCTTTAGCACAGTTTTGTACACTAGTACCTTTTTAGTTTAGATCTACGTCCTAACAGCCAGTTTAATTTGGTTAACTTCAACCCCAGTTGTTTCCTTTTACTAAATATGTGTTTTCTCCACGTTAGTCTGCTATCAAGATGCATGCCCAGGTATCTGACGTCTTGTGATTGTGTAAGTGGGGTATTATTGAGGGTGACTGGAGGACATGTCTCCGTTCTGAGTGTGAAGGTAACATGTGTAGATTTGGCTTCATTTGCTTTTATGCGCCAGATTGCACTTTATTGAGACAGCTCTGTAACTTTTGTGATGCGGTCGCAGAGCTTTCGTGGGTTGCAAGGATTGAAGTGTCGTCTGCGAACGTGGCTGTGATCGTGTCGTCGTTGGTAGGTATGTCTGCTGTATACAATACATAGAGCATGGGTAGTAATGTGCTTCCTTGCGGTACACCAGATTTTATAGGATGCAATTTGGTGGTTTTACCTTGGAACTTCACCTGGAAATGTCTGTTGGTTAGGTACGATTTCATTAGTTGGTAGTAGGTGTGTGGAAGGTTTTTCTTAATTTTGTACAATAGGTCTCCATGCCAGACTTTATCGAACGCGTGGGTTATGTCTAAAAACGCCGCAGAACAGTACTTCTTCTCTTCATACGCCTTGGTGATTTCACTTACTATCCTGTGGACTTGTTCGATAGTGGCATGTTCATGTCTAAACCCGAACTGGTGTTCCGGTATGAGATTATTCTCCTCCAGAATTGGCTTGATTCTCTTAAGTAGGGGTTTTTCAAAAATCTTAGATAATATCGGTAACGGACTGATCGGGCGATAAGATGTTGGTTCCTCTTGAGGTTTGCCTGGTTTAGGTATGAGGGGGCCTGGACACAACGCCCACTGGTCACAACGTCCACCGCAATTTTTGGTCATAACGTCCACCCTGGTCACAACGTCCACCGCCACAACGCCCACTCTGGTCACAACGCCCACCGTCGCATTTGGTCATAACGTCCACCTTGGACACAACGTCCACCGCCACAACGCCCACTCTGGTCACAACGTCCACCGACGTTTGTCGAGAATAACATTTTACGGCGTTGGTCGTAACGTCCACCCTGGTCACAACGTCCACCGCCATAACGCCCACTCTGGTCACAACGTCCACTTTCAAATTTGGTCACAACGTCCACCTTGGACACAACGTCCACCGCCATAACGCCCACTTTGGTCACAACGTCCACTTTCAAATTTGGTCACAACGTCCACCTTGGACACAACGTCCACCGCCATAACGCCCACTCTGGTCACAACGTCCACCTTCGCATTTGGTCATAACGCCCACCTTGGACACAACGCCCATTTTTGTTTTACTTGTTATTTAATCAACCTTTAACTGCCTTCTTTAATGCTTTTTGAGCGGTCTAATGTTGTTTAGAATATTTCCAGCTGGTTTCTCATATAAATCGATATACGAAGAATAAGGATCCTATTATAATTATAACACTAAATATACCTAAATATTCATTGGTTTGCGATACACTCCATTCCAAAAAAACGTTTCCTTATTGTTTATTGTACCAATAAAAACATGATTGTACGTGTTATCATTAGTAATATATTAGGGCGAGACCAGCACCATAACTCTTTTGATGGGCAAAATTATTTGTAAGTATGTCGCTCGAGTTTCTATTTTGAAGATTATTATATAAAAGCAGTATACGAATTATGATTTAGAATTGACCTAATAAAGCAAAAAACTCAAGTTGCTTGTTTTTTGCTATTCTACTTCCAATTATGACACCATTCACGGATTTGATAGTCATCCCAGGGCGTTTATCGCTTGATAAGCATCCCTAGAGTGTTTACCAGGTAATCAGTTCAGTATTGGTCAATTTTCAAAAAATGCATGGTTCTCCTTGGATGATATCAGTTATGTGACAGTTGAGTGTAATATTCCAACTAATTAACGTTCGTGTGTCCCACTAAGTACAAGTGGCCTATTTGTTTCAATCTTTTACCACAGACTTTATAATACCAATGCTTATATAATTTTAGTTATTTAATGTTACATAGGGTCTAACAATGACCTTGACAAATCTGACCAATGTGTCGCTTATGTAATTCATAAAAAATGCATTGTCATGGATATATATCCGTGCTGCAAAAATTACGTATTAACTCCATGTTACGTTATTAAGAGGACAATTCTGAGTAGAAAAAAAGTTACACAAAAATTCCTTGTCTTATATTTTCGAAGATATAGCGAGGTTTTATTAATTTCAAAACTAGCAGGACTGGCAACAATTTTTAATATATTTCACTTAATTGAAATAACTGTAATTTTCCACTGATCTGTTATTTGTTGTTTATGTTTGATGTACGAGGTATACCGGGTGGCAATGAGATAAGAGCCATGTCTCTATCTCATTTACTTATCAATGGATTTGCATTAAATTTGTTGCAAGAATATTAAACATAATTTCGGATTGACAGACGGATATAATCAAAATATCCAACTTCTGCTTTTACCGGAAATGTTATTAGCTTTGATTTTTTAAAGAGATCGCCCTACATATTTTATGGTTTTCGGAATCTAAGACTTAAACTACATACGACAGCTGCTTAGGTATCACAATCTTATTTTTAGTAATTTATTATACAAGACGATAAAGTTAAATTTTATCCACGAGTGAATCGTTTAACGTCGAGACGAAGTCGAGACGTTAATGATTCAAGAGTGGATAGAAATAACTTTATCGTCGTGTATAATACAATATTTTTTTCTATAGCAAGAACTTTAACAATTTCAAAAGAAAATAATGACAGTCAATCACATTTCCAAATGTCAGTAGCTAGATTGGGTTGCTACGATAATACGAAGCTGTCATATTTAATTTAAACAAAAGTTAGAAAATTAAATTACTTTATCTACGACCACTACTAAAAGTAGGCTTTTTAACACTCGCTTGTTTCACTAAAAGTGACGTTTTATAGTTTACCGTGTTTAAAGAAATCAGCTGTTTACTTTTAGCACATGTGCTAAAAGTGACGCGAGGTTCAAAACTACAATTTCGAACTGCAACTGAAGTTTTAAAGCTATTCTAGTTGCTTCTTGCGTTACAGGTAAAGCGTTTTTGAAATAATTAAAGCGTTATGTAATGAATACAGTCATATGTGGAGTATAAATAATTAAATTTCGTACCTGTCCTTGACAGCACGGGCGTGGCCAAAACAATCGCCAGCCGCGTAGGCTACTATTCATTATTATGCAGCGTCGCAGATGCGAACCTTTCTTAAATCGATATTTATGGATTAATAACGGTAAAATTAAGGTCGTAGATAAAATATTGTATGCAACGCGTGCTAAAAGTCGTTTATGCGCGAGACATGTTATGAAACTCAGCCTTCGGCTTCGTTTCATAATTTTCATGTCTCGCGCATAAAAGTCGACTTTTAGCACTTGTTGCATAAATAGCTATTATCTATCCTTGATGTTAAAGTGCTACTTTATCTACCCTTGCTGTTAAAGTAAAACTTGACCTTTTGTTTTGAGTTGATAAAAGCACACTTTAAAATGTGCTATAGAAAAAAAAAATTATTAATTGAACATCTTTCAGTTTTAAATAAATATAAAGTAGGGCATAGCGCGCATCGTTAAAGTAGTAATTACGAATTCTATCCAATGGTACGATGGCTCTTGGTAGGTGCCATTTAAAAAATTACTTTTTCTCAAAAAACACTTTCAGTAAATTTTAGCCGTGTAGAAGGTTTAATTACATATTTTCATCGTAGCTAACCGAATTTGGAAAACTGGTATTGCACTGCCATTTCAACAACCGCACATTAAACATCTGGAAATATATCAGTGTTTAGGACTTGATTTCATACAAAACTGTATTGGTTAGATGTTGTCTTCGTTTTATTGATTTTAAGTTTGCTTTAGTCAAGTTCTCTATTTCTGATGATGTGGTGTTCATTAAATTACTTATTTCCTCATTAGTTACTGGGGATAAAAATATGGTCGAATTGTCTGGGGGAACATTTTTATAATTAATGTATTGATTCTTTAATTTATTTTTATCGTAAGTAGGTACATCAGCCATATCTTTAGCAACCCCACTGAAATGTCCATTGCATTCATCAGCGACTTCCTTTTCATTCTGGAGTTGTGTACCTACCTTTTTTTGATATATTTGTTTCATGATAGATTTACAAGCACTAACATTCATACTGTAGTTTTCAGTTTTTCAGAGGTTTTTCGAGTCAGAAGTTTTACTTATTTGTTCAGTATAATAATTACACTTAGCTGTTCTTATTCAAGTTGGTAATATAGTGTAGGAATTTTTATAAATTTATCGTATTTCTATATTGAAACTCGTTGAGTAACGTGGTATTTTTCACCATACTTTATCGCATGTCAGAAACTAATGTACTACATTTCTATATTCAAAATCTTTGAGTAACGCGGTATTTTTCACCATAGCAATGGCGATTCGTTTTACATTTGGCAACGCTCAAGTGTAGTTTTGGTGGCACTGTCAGTCTGTATAATACTCGAAGTTATAAAGTTAGGTTTTGCGTAAGTTTCGACACAGACTGACGCAAAACTTAACCTGCTAATCTCAAATTTGACAAAGACTTACAGTGCCACCAACAACACATTTCAGGGCTATGTTGGAGAACCACGCCTGATCGCACTGGTGCGCTGGACATCCTTGTTTTTCATTGTGAAAATGAGAAGAGTTGACCGACACCCCAGTACGATGGTGCGACATTGTCGAACACAGCCCTGTACTGCCAAACAAGGTCCGTAAATATAGCAAGATTGGAGATATATGTCATCTCAATAACAGAAATTTTCGTCCTCACTGACAATACATTTTTGGCAAAGCCGTCGCAATTGTGAATGGGAAACGTCACAGCTTGTCATTTAACTTTGAACTGCTTTAACCATTCAAGACCTGGTTTTCCTTTATTTGGTTTCCGCTGACTAAAAAGGAGATAAATCTGGGTTTAACATTTATTACACTGCAAGGTTTAGATTTCCTGCCATTTGGCGCCATTTTCGTGTGTACTGTATAGCGGAAATACATGGGATGACCTATATTTAAAATCTTGCTATATTTACGAACCTTGCTGCCAAACGCATAACATATACTGGAGCTGCTGATTGTGCTTTGGTAGATACCAAAGAGCATTGCTCTTTGTTGGTACATAGAAAATAGTTCTGCTCAGCTTGGTTACGTTTTGACGTTTAGTGTCACTTTTATAATAAATAAATAAGTATTCGGAACACGTTAGAAAAATGATTTTATTACTCGCTGACGTTGACGCTTTTACTCAAACCAGCCATACTTGTTCAATAAAATATCATTACTTATTCTAAACTAGTTGCGCAATGTAGTATTTTAAGTCACCGTCTTTGAGATTTTAAATCCTTTTGGTTTAATTTGTCTATAACATATATTGCATAGATATTTGCTGTCGTAATCCATTTTTCGGTTTTTTTTAAATTTTTGTTGTCACTGTTTAGTCTTTTAATAATAAATTTTTACAGTTATTTAACAAACGATATATTTTTCAGTTGCTAAATTAGGATTCAGAGCACAACTGATCCCAATTAACTCGAGTAACATGTTCAATATTATAATATAATTTTACAAATTTGGTTAGCTACGATGAAAATATGTAATTAAACCTTCTACACGGCTAAAATTTACTGAAAGTGTTTTTTGAGAAAAAGTAATTTTTTAAATGGCACCTACCAAGAGCCATCGTACCATTGGATAGAATTCGTAATTACTAGTTTAACGATGCGCGCTGTGCCCTACTTTATATTTATTTAAAACTGAAAGATGTTCAATTAATAAATTTTTAAAATAAGATTGTGATACCTAAGCAGCTGTCGTATGTAGTTTAATAAGCCTTAGATTCCGAAAAACAGAAAATATGTAGGGCGATCTCTTTAAAAAATCAAAGCTAATAACATTTCCGGTAAAAGCAGAAGTTGGATATTTTGATTATATCCGTCTGTCAATCCGAAATTATGTTTAATATTCTTGCAACAAATTTAATGAAAATCCATTGATAAGTAAATGAGATAGAGACATGGCTCTTATCTCATTGCCACCCGGTATACCTCGTACATCAAACATAAACAACAAATAACAGATCAGTGGAAAATTACAGTTATTTCAATTAAGTGATATATATTAAAAATTGTTGCCAGTCCTGCTAGTTTTGAAATTAATAAAACCTCGCTATATCTTCGAAAATATAAGACAAGGAATTTTTGTGTAACTTTTTTCCTACTCAGAATTGTCCTCTTAATAACGTAACATGGAGTTAATACGTAATTTTTGCAGCACAGATATATATCCATGACAATGCATTTTTTATGAATTACATATGCTACACATTGGTCAGATTTGTCATTTGTCAAGGTCATTGTTAGACTCTATGTAACATTAAATAACTAAAATTATATAAGCAGTGGTATTATAAAGTCTGTGGTAAAAGATTGAAACAACTAGGCCACTTGTACTTAGTGGGACACGCGAACGTTAATTAGTTGGAATGTTACACTCAACTGTCACATAACTGATATCATCCAAGGAGAACCATGCATTTTTTAAAATATGACCAATACTGAACTGATTACCTGATAAACACTCTAGGGATGCTTATCAAGCGATAAACGCCCTGGGATGACTATCGACCCCGTGAATGGTGTCATAATTGGAAGTAGAATAGCAAAAAACAAGCAACTTGAGTCTTTTTGCGTTATTAGGTCAATTCTAAATCATAATTCGTATACTGTTTTTATATAATAATCTTCAAAATATAAAGTCGAGCTACATACTTACAAATAATTTTCCCCATCAAAAGAGTTATGGTGCTGGTCCCTCCCTTGTTATATTACTAATGATTATTACACACAACTGTCACATGACTGATATCAGCCAATGAAAACCATGCATTTTTTTTAAATCGACCAATCCCGAACTGATTACCTGATAAGCGCCCGTGGGCTGCCTCCCAAGCGATAAGCTCCCTAGAGATGATTATCGACCCAGTGGATGGTATCATAATTAGAAATAGAAATGCAAGAAACGAGCAATTTGAGTTTTTTGGCGTTATTAAATCAATTTTAAATCATAATTCCTATACTGGTTTTGTGTAATAATCTTCAAAATAAAAACGTGGGCAACACACTTACATATAATTTTGCCCGTGCCAAGAGTCATCATGCTGGTTGCCCTTAGAAAACTGCCCTCGGGCAAGCCCTCGGGACAGTATTCATTGCAACCAGCACTCGACCCTTGGCGTGTGCAAAATTATCGGTAAGTATGTGTCGCCCTTGTTATATTACTATTGATAACACGTACAACCACGTTTTTATTGGTACAATAAACAATAAGGAAACGTTTTTTTCGAATGAGGTGTATCGCAAACCAATGAATCTTTAGGTATATTTAGTGTTATAATTATAATAGGATCCTTATTCTTCGTATATCGATTTATATGAGAAACCAGCTGGGAATATTCTAAACAACATTAGACCACTCAAAAAGCATTAAAAAAGGCAGTTAAAGGTTGATTAAATAGCAAGTAAAACAAAAACGGGCGTTGTGTCCAAGGTGGACGTTATGACCAAATGTGAAGGTGGACGTTGTGACCAGAGTGGGCGTTATGGCGGTGGACGTTGTGTCCAAGGTGGACGTTGTGACCAAATGCGAAGGTGGACGTTGTGACCAGAGTGGGCGTTATGGCGGTGGACGTTGTGTCCAAGGTGGACGTTGTGACCAAATTTGAAAGTGGACGTTGTGACCAGAGTGGGCGTTATGGCGGTGGACGTTGTGACCAAATTTGAAAGTGGACGTTGTGACCAGAGTGGGCGTTATGGCGGTGGACGTTGTGACCAGGGTGGACGTTACGACCAACGCCGTAAAATGTTATTCTCGACAAACGTCGGTGGACGTTGTGACCAAATTTGAAAGTGGACGTTGTGACCAGAGTGGGCGTTATGGCGGTGGACGTTGTGTCCAAGGTGGACGTTGTGACCAAATTTGAAAGTGGACGTTGTGACCAGAGTGGGCGTTATGGCGGTGGACGTTGTGACCAGGGTGGACGTTACGACCAACGCCGTAAAATGTTATTCTCGACAAACGTCGGTGGACGTTGTGACCAGAGTGGGCGTTGTGGCGGTGGACGTTGTGTCCAAGGTGGACGTTATGACCAAATGCGACGGTGGACGTTGTGACCAGAGTGGGCGTTGTGGCGGTGGACGTTGTGACCAGGGTGGACGTTATGACCAAAAATTGCGGTGGACGTTGTGTCCAACATGGCGGCCATACTAGGTGGTGGACGTTGTGACCAGTGGGCGTTGTGTCCAAGACCCGGTATGAGAACTATTTGAGCCACTTTCCACTGGGCCGGAAAATATTTCAATTTTAGGATGGCATTGAATATAACCGTTATTAATTTTAATCCCTTTTCTGGTAATTCTTTCAGTACGTCACCTGTAATCAGGTCATACCATGGTGCTTCTTCGGATTTACTTCGGACCTGATTACGGTTTTTACTTAGTTGGTCTGGTGTTTCTAAGTATTGTTCTATTTCGGTTTCTTCCTCTATTGTTAGGTCAGAGGCGAACGGTTGAAAGACATTTGTGAGATGTAATGCAAAAGTATCGGCTTTTTCTTGCTCACTTCTGGCCCAATTTCGGTCAGGTTAGATATGTGAAAAAATAAAATTCTCTGTTTTGTTACCTCTTTTTTGATAAATTTTTAAATAAGTAATTGGTACGACGTTATGTTGTTGATATCAGTTTTTGGTTGGTTCATGGAAGGTGGAAGTTGGATTTCACCATTTATTATTTTTTGTTTGTTTTTGTAGTTGACTAAAAAAGGGCTAAACATTAATTAAAAGCTACATTAAACAATGAAATATCTTACTTGGTAAAAATATGTTTTAAAATCGTGTTTCTTTATTCTTTTTTTCCCTCTCAGGTATGTAGCAGGTATGTTTTTTAGGAAAGGAACGTTTAAAGTTTTTTGTTTTACTTGGATGTTATTATATATGTATATCCTCTTGGATCTCTGATGTTCTTAAACAAGTAGCACTGTAAAAGTAAAAATTAATGGTGTTAATTTAGAATAGGTGTCAGAGTCAACAAAAAGAAAGTTTTCTAGTTTAATATGATTATATGTTGTTCGCTAAAATAGAATGGTTATTTACCTTTTGGTTGAATTGTTTTTTCTTATAATTGTTATTATTTTTTCAAAATAAAATCCTCTTATTTTTTATTGGGTGGGTTTAAAATATCAAACAGGAATCACATTTTTTTTTTGTTAGATACAAGTTTTATACTGTTGGAGGGTTTCGCGGTTACTCGAATTATTCTTCTTAACATAGAATTTCGGCTTAGACCGCGTCGTATTTGTATATGAACACCTAGCATTTTCTGGCTTAATGTACCTTGCACCTTGTGAAGTCGAGCAAAAACCCGCGCGATGGCCATTCTCTTTGGTGGGTCGTGTTATTTGAGTATCTTGAAAACGAGGATACTTAGGAGAATTTGGCCGTTTTGCTGTTTGTGCATCCATATTCACTAACGTTTCGCAAGACCTTTCAGCTTGCATAATCAGAGTGAAAGTCGCACTAAGAACCGAAGGTCGGTGTGGAGCTATTTATAGTCCACCGTGCTAGGCGCGCGGAGTGGCGTAACGCTGGTTGGTCGTCCGAGTGCAACGTAATTTGTGGGGTGTGGCCGTATGACGCAAAGTGGTTGTAATGCTTTAGATCGTGTATCACAGGGGTCTACGTTTTACTAAGCTTAAAGCCATCTTCCCTGTTGATATTATTTGGATGTTTTTCTCCTTCTATGGCTTCACGTATCAATCGCGGGAAGTACCGAGGTATTCTGGCAAGTACTCTGGCGTGCTCAAATTCTAAAGTGTGCCCATTTGGAAACGTATGCTCAGTTACGGCTGATTTTGTGATGCATTTGTGTTTGCAATACACGGAATCATTTTAAGTGTCCGGATTTTTAATTCCGCGACTGTACATGTTTTTGCTGCTTCATTAAAGTCCTACCGTTATGAGAATAAACAAAACTAAAGTGACACGTTGAACGAAAAAAAAAACTGTAATTTTAGTCTCATTCTAAATTAAGGTTTTCAGTGTCAGTTGTATTTATTAATTTTAATCCATATACCATGTTGATGAATTATATTATCACGGAGCCAACAAATCTCAATAAGGATGGTTGTCTCCATCTTTTAATATCTTTATATATATAATTCTTCTGTACGTGTGTATGTCACTGAACTCCTCCTAAACGGCTAGACCGATTTTGATGAAATTTTGTGTGTGTATTTGAGTGGGTCCCTGAATGGTTTAGATTCACAATTGGACCCGGTAGGTGGCGCTGCAATCGGGTTCTAGGATTTTTATTTGACAAATTTCTTTTTTAATTTTTTTTAAAGATATCTCGCATATCAGAACATATAACCCTAAAATTTCACCCCCCATCAACCCTCAATATTTTTTAAAATAAAAAAAATCAAAAATTCGAAAATCGAGAAAACCTTTGCTGAACCTGATAATAGCAGGCAAACCAACGTTCGGGCAGGACAACGTCTGTCGGGTCCCCCATAATTTCACCCCTCCCCCACCGCCCCGCAATATTTTTTAAAATGAAAATCTTTATATACCGGGTGCTGACTTGCGCGACGCACCATAGGAATTTGCATAGTAAATTCTTTATGTTCAATTATTTGCTCCCCTAATTATTCTAGAGCTTAAGTATAAATACATTTTTTGTAGAGACAAAAATACTGCACCCATTGATACTGTTGCTAACAATTTTTCATTTTCCGGAACTGAAGGAATGCAAAAAACAAACTAGCATTTTCACAAAAATCAGTGATGCCATGGAATTATTGAAGCAAGCCAATGCCAACGCAAATGCGTGCGGAGCGACAATATGTGTTGTTTGTTGTCATTGATGTTTCATTATTAATTCTGCTTAATGTCTCTAAGGTACCTAGACCTTGTCCATAACAAAAATGGTTTTACGAGTATGGTGGACGTTCGTTAAGTAAGCTCCTTGTTTATTGTAAAATATCCGTATCGGCAAATTCCAAACAGTACAACCATTAAAAGACTAATTTATTTTAAGTTTAAACTACAGGCACGTTATTAAATAATTGTAGGTGTAATAATGAGGTTCAGAACTTACACCAAAACGAGAAAAACGACAATAAATTCAATCTTTTGACAGCAGTGACTGGATGATCGCCCCGCACGCACTTGCGTTGGCATTGGCTTGTTTCAATAATTCCATGGCATCACTGATTCTTGTAAAATGCTAGTTTGATTTTTTGCATTCCTTCGGTTCTGGAAAATGAAAAATTGTTAGCAACAGTATGAATGGATGCAGTATTTTTTTCTCTACAAAAAATTTCTTTACAGTTTAGCTCTAAAATAATTAGGGGAGCAAATAATTGAACATAAAGAATTTACTATGCAAATTCCTATGGTGCGTCGTCCAAGTCAGCACCCGGTATATAATTCTTCTGTACATGTGTATGTGACTGAACTCCTAAACAGCTGGACCGATTTTGATGAATTTTTGTGTGTGTTTGAGTGAGCCGCCTGGATGGTTTATATTCACAATTGGACCCGGTAGGTGGCGCTGCAATCGGGTGCTAGGAATTTCTTTTTTATTTTTTGACGATTTTTTAAAATTTCTTTTAAGATTACTCGCATATCAGAACATATAACCCCAAAATTTTACCCCCCCCCCACCACTTCCAATATTTTTTAAAATAAAAAAAATCGAAAATTCGAATATCGAAAAAACGTTTGCTGAACCCGCTAATACCAGGCAAACCAACGTTCGGGCAGGCAACGTCTGTCGGGTCCGCTACCCCTTAGGGGGTGAAATGGGGTAAATAAGCCTAAACAATCGATATGGGTGTCGTTATTGAGGTTTTTTGGAACGTTGATTGCGAAAATGGCATTTACTCCAAGACGATGGACATGACATAAAATTAAAACTATAGTGGTGAAACGGGGTTTCAGAGACAAATTATTTTTGGGCAGAACAACGTTTGCCGGGCTAGCTAGTAATTATATATATTATAATAATATTAGTTGCCGAACCACTAAACCGACGCAATATCGATTGTCGAGAGACAAAACCTACTTGGCCTACTGAAAAGATGGAGAAATCATTAGGCAATATTGAAAATAACGGATCCAGTAGAACTTTGTATATAACTGAATCAAGCAGACAGGAGAAACTACTAAGATTTAAAAAATCAAAACGACACAATGCATATAAGTATCACTAAACGTTTTATTTTGTTGTTAATTGCTTCCTCAATGTAACCTTCCGCTATGGTAGACGATTTCCATCCACCGTGTCTTTTAATAGTTAAGAGATCAGCTCCAGCACTGGCTAACAAAC
The DNA here is from genome assembly GCA_940337035.1 of Agriotes lineatus. NCBI lineage: Eukaryota > Metazoa > Arthropoda > Insecta > Coleoptera > Elateridae > Agriotes > Agriotes lineatus. The sequence goes on from CALNHX010006630.1 coordinate 69,738, forward strand.
TCGCTGATGAACGTCGAAAACAATGTCCTGTATAAGATTCAGGGTTCAGCAACTTAAGATACTGTGCGAAAATTCTTGGTACTTTGGACAATGTATTAATTCCTACCGGTTGCATTCTACATTTCTCAGCTCGATAATAGATAAACAAATTATTGGGATTCATATTACGTGGGCGAAAATTAACATATTTTCTAAATATTTCGAGAGGATTGTTTATTCCACAACCGTCACCGACAGCTGTAAAAGTACGACTCTTTTTTGTTTTTGTGTCTGGAACGTTAGCTATCAAAACAGAACATCTATCTAGAATATTATAGACTTTCATCTTGTGCAACTCATCAGTTCTGCATCCGCCTGCTATACCCATGATCGCAACAACCTATAACGGTATAATTAAGAATTGGAATTTCGGTTATATAATCAGGAAATTTTTTACTTTCATAAAGAGATATTGCTCATCCGGAGCTGGCAAAAAGTTGTTAATGTCGTCTCTCTTATACAGTTTTCAGTTCTTGGGTTTGTATCATGCTGTTTGCCGTTTTAACAGAACTACAAGTTTCGCAATAAGATTCAAAAGTAAAATAATAATAACTTTGATGGTACATAAGACACATTCAAAATTTTAATATAATCTTTAATCTCTAATTGACAAAATTATCACAAGTAAACAGTTACTTGTATAATTAACAACATTTGCCCTACATTGCTAAGTTCTAGGTTATGCTATATTTATGTAAGTATGAAGAAAATCTGGTATTTGAAGAATACATCATGTGAAAAACTACAAGTTACAAATAATATTCCATAATTGTAGGTTATATCGAAATCTAATGCTTTAAACGCAGGGAACTACATTAGATTAAAACAGACCTTCTGTTGCTGGCCATCAGGTAGCAAGCAGGCGTCCTAGAAGACGGTCACAATAACTCAAAGCTTGCGAAAAGATAGCATGAGCTGTCGACAAGGAAGGTTCTCCAGTACGTGAACAACTGTTTCACATCACAACCTTCGGCTGCAGGTAAGATGTAGCTTGGCGATGGGCCCCAAGCGTGAACTGACATCGGGTCTTTTGTAGAAACTGAATTCCCATACACAAATTTAAGACGAACAGGCTGTGATAGCTCATACGAAAAATTGTTTTCGCCCGTAACTAAAAGGAGTTGGAAATTTGGATGCTTAGAAACGAAACAAATAATTCAAAAGAAAACTAGGGCCTACTGTTGAGGCGTTTAATTCTGTTTGCCAATAACGTGATAACATGAGCTGGATCAAGGAAAATTCCAGAGTATATCTGTTTTTGATAAAATCATCTTCCTTCAGGCACATCGTCCGGTTCCCAGAAACGAAGCCGTAATACAATAATTACCTTTCAAATAAGGGTGCAAGCCAAAATACCAAATAAATAGACCATTTAACTTTACAGATATCTTTCACAAAGCATTTCTTCCTGCAGCAACACAGATTGACAAAAAGCCGAAAAGATAAGCAGCCTGCCAAAAATTTTGGAAAACCCTTGAGAATTAAGGATAAGCAACCAAAGTACGTGGGAGTTTAAAATGTTGTAGGAAATAGCTTTAAAACTATACTGCTCTGCAGATGAACTGGTCCATTTGCATATATTGGTGCAATTTTTAAAAATATTTTCCAAAAGGACAATCATGGCGTTTTTTGTAACCTTTCAGGATTGTGTCACTATAAAAAGCATTTTTTTCATAATTTGGTTTAAATAAAACTTTTTTCAATTAATCTTTTATAAATCTCGTAAGCTACGCTAAGTAGAGATCTATGTATGTATCACATGTTAACTGATCGCCTTTCTTGTGCAGATGAACAATTATTGCAATTTTCCAGTCGATCTAGATTTCTTGTGTGTCTTTCTTTAATTTTCATTGCATCAGACCCTACTGATGTTCCTACGGTATTTCGTGGGGCAGGTACAAGACTATATACAGTTCTGGACAAGCATTTATAGAAAAAAAGTGTTAGAAGGAACAACGGTAAACATTTTCAACCCGGTATATACACCAATGTTGACGTACGGCTGCCAAGTATGGACACTACGTAATAAGCAGAAAATCCAATTACTAGCAAGCAAAATGCGATGGCTACGTAGGAGCATTGGGGTTAGAAGATTGGATAGAACAAGAAACGAAAACATAAGAAACAGGCTTAAAGTGGAACCAGTACTAACGTTATAAAAAGAAGGCAACTCAACTGGATGAAGCAAATACGTAGAATGCAAATTACAACTGTTGTGACAAGAAAAGATCAAGATGTGGAATGAGAAAATGAGTATGACCCAGGAAAAAGGGGACGTAACTAGATACAGAGAAAGCAACTCCCAAAAAACCACTGAGAATAGAGCAGGGTTGGAATGTTTGGGATAAAACCTACTTGAAAAAAAACGCGGGTTTTAAACTGGATGTGGGTGTTTTTTTAAAATTGCCACAGAAAAATATTTCAAAGCTGTAAGTGGTATTAAATCTTCCATTAACCCTAGTAACCCCACAAAATTGAGAGAACGCCAAGTACCAAAATGGGTCATTTTTGACCCACTGTATAATTTTGCTATTTATAATTGTTTAAAACATTTTTTGCCCTCCTTACATATATACAATATCTAATACGTTTCTTATCTTATATATATTTCTAAAAGTCCTGACTGACTCCCTGACTCATCAACGCCCAGCCCAAACCCTTGGACCTAGAAAGCTGAAATTTTGCACAGAGGTTCCCTTTATGATGTATACAAGGAATAAGGAAGGATATTTCGAAATTCAACCCCTAAAGAGGTAAAATGGGGGTTCCAATTTTGTATGGAGAAATAATATTAAATAGACATTTCGACTTGAAACTTCGTAGGAGTACTCCTAAAAACAAATAATCAAACACGTATTTCGTGATTTTCCGAAAATCAACACCTTAGGGGGTGAAATGGGGTAAGTAAGCCTAAAAATCGATATGGGTGTCGTTATTGAGGTTTTTTGGGACGTTGATTGCGAAAATTACATTTATTTTTAAGTCCAAGACGGTGAACATGACATAAGGGAAGAAACGGGACGGGACGGGACTAGACTGGACGGAACGGGACGGACTGGACGGGATGGGACTGAGCGGGACGGGACTGGACGGGAAGGGAAGGGACGGAACGGGACGGGACGGGACGGGGCAAGGCGGGACGGGGCGGGGCGGGACGGGTCGGGGCGGGGCGGGACGGACGGGACGGAAAGGGAAGGAAAAGGATGGGATGGAAGGGGAGGGAGTGGGATGAAAGAGGAGGGGCGGGACGGGACGGAAAGGGACGGGACTGGACGGGAGGGAAAGGGGCGGGACGGGACGGGACGGGAACGGTCGAGACGGGGCGGGGCGGGGCGGAACGGGATGATACGGAAAGGAAAGGGAAGGAATGGGATGGAAGAGGAAGGGACGGGACGGGACGGGAAGGGACGGGACGAAAAAGAACGAGACGGGACGGGACGGAAAGGGAAGGGAAGGGAAGGACTGGGATGGAAGGGGAGAGGACGGGACGGGACGAGACGGGACGGGACGGGACGGGACGGGACGGGACGGGACGGAATGGGATGGTACGGAGACGGGGACGGAGAAAGGGACGGGGACGGGGATAGGATGGGATGGGATGGGATGGGATGGGATGACAGAAAATAATTAGTCATTATTTAATAGACAAATAACAAACCTCGCGCGAACGAAGTCGCGGGTAAAAGCTAGTATTTAATATTTATCATGCATACATAATAAATAAAAAGCGAAAATACATCGAGAACAAACTGTACATTCATACTGCATTGTGGAAGTCCTTCCTTTTCAAGAAGTATATTCACTTGTTTAGATTTCCTTTTTGTATCGGACACATATGTCCACATTCTCCCATCTATTGTCTCATTATTAGCTCCAGCAACGAGTTCATCATCCGAGTCTTCAGAACCGGAAACTTCACTTCCAAATTCACTGTCACCGATTCTCTCAACTTCTTCATTATCGTCTACTTCGCTGCACACTTCAGGAACGTCTTCGTCACTATAATCACTTTATTCTAAAAGCTTAGCTAGTTGCGGAATTTTATTTGGAATTATTATGACCAAATGGTAACAGCAAACTGAAAGTAAATTTTGAACCCTGCTTTTATATAGACATACGACAAACATGTATAATTCCTGTAAATTCCTCAAACATTTTTTACCAATAAAATTCATGCATGCACATGCACCAACAGGCAAAATTCGCCAGACGGCACTTTACAATGAAACTCATGCTTGCAGCGACATGTACGAGCAGGCATAAAACATTAATTGACTACAACAGGCGAAGTACCGAAATGGGTCAAAATGGACCCTTTACGCAAAGAATGTAATAAAAAATTTCAGGTACCGTTTTGTAAATTTTTATTTATGGCATACGGTGACAGACAGCATAGGAATAGCATATCTAGAAGCAAAACGACGTAATAGCATCTGAAAAAAAAATGGTACAAGAAAATTTGAATCCTGGGTCATTTTTGACCCGGTTTTGGGGTTACTAGGGTAACAATTGCGATCATTGTACTTTCACTTTGTAAAATAAAGTTTAGTAAATCACGATCTTTATCAAACTAGAGATTTTTTGCGGAAATATCCGTTTTTGTGTCTTCTGATTTAGAAAAAGTGGCTTTCGAAGTGATGTTAAAATTGTTTTTTGTGAGTTTTTGAAAAAATCATAAAATTGATTGTTTACAAAAATAATGAGAATATATTTTTAAAACTGTTGTAATATAACGTAATTAACTAGAACTTTTGACAAAAAAGTTTTTTAAGCAGTATAGGTTTTGAGAAATTCACAAAATTAAATATTTACAAGCAGTAAAAGAAAGTCGTGTGATAAGCACATCTAAGTTTTTATTCTGGCAGATCATTGAATCAGGAAATCCCCTTGGAAGAAGTCGTTTAGAATCAATTGACTCTGGAAATCCGTTGGTGTACAACATAATTTGATAAACCTACTTTAAGTATATGTATGTATAACCCCATTTATATGATTTCAATGTTTAAAGAACGTTTATTTGTATATTTGTAGGTAAATTACAAATTACCCAAGTATCTACCTTTTACTTCAAAATAAAAAATAATATTCATTCAGATACACAGGATACCTAATGTTACATGCGAAATTGTATTTACCACATAAAACCAGGCCACACGTGGGCGGTGCGGTGCCAAATTTGTTACATATCAATAGGGATTTATAACAAAACGCAGGATACATTTTTAGTTTGATAATTGTAAGACGACAATTTGGTAAAATGCAAGTGCTACTCGCCCTAACGACATTACGGTGTCTATGTAACAAAATGTTGCTAGCTTTTAGCTCGCCGAGAAAGTCGTGGTTAAACTAGATACTCGTTAATTAAGGTGATGCCTTGATAGATTTGGGGGATGTTAATAGATTTGGATGCCACTGGTTTCGATTTGTTTTTCCTTACAAGAAAAGAATTGCCCCTGAAGTCGGAAGTAAGACAATCCTTTAGGTCAGCTAACAGCGTATGTGTGAGACGGTCCAGCTCTTGCCGACAAGGACTTACCTCAAGATTAATTGCTCTCAGTCGCTAAAATTCTTTACACAAATAACACACAAAATACGGGCAAGCAGAGCCATCAAATCTCGCGTCGCTGTCAGCAACCTCCAACTACAGTGGCTATATAAGGACAGTGTGTGTTGTTTTACGAAATTACACGTAGTCACACAAAATTGCTTCTTAAGTCCTTTATTATTTAAAGTAGCTCCAATATGAAGTGGAATGAAATAATCCTCATAAAATTCTACAGTGTTCTGTGTAAGCGAATGCCGAATTTTCGTTTGCATAAGTAAATGTCAACGAGTTAAAGTAAAATGCTTTCTGCGAAAATTGCGCCTTAGTCCAAATCAAAAGCTATAATAAAATATATAAATGTCTTAATGCCAAAGATTATTGCACCAAATTAAAGAGAATTTATGGGCTACATAACATTGAATATTCTATTCCCCTAAATTAACTGGTGGAATAAATACAACGGTTTGATTATAAATATAAAAAAAGTTGTTGCGTTTTTGTACGTAATCTCTGTGTCGCGTCACATGTCTAATAGACTGCGCGAGTAATGTTAACTTGATTGTCAATTAATATTTGCAATAAAATGAAATATGATATTTTCCATTAATAACATGCTCAGTCGTCGAAAAAATAGTATGTATGTTTCGAGCTAAAAGTGCGCTTGCCGCTTTTGCATGATTGCTGGTTTCGGCTTTGCCTCAACCAGCAATATTCATGCGCAAGAGGCAAGAATGCACTTTCAGCTCTTAACATACAATATACTATTACAAAATCGATTGTTATATTGTTATTGGTACAATTATAAAAAATGAGAGCTTGTTGGGAAGCATAGCAACGAATAAAGCAAAAGCGTCTGGATTATTTGACTAACTTTGTGCCCTTACGATATGACTAGTACGATATAATATCGTGCTAGTGTATGAAATTGTTAACTTTCTGTAGTAGGCTGTTGTCGCGATAATGTTAGTTTCATATGTGGTCGTCTAAAAAATAGTTTTCAACGTGAAATATATTTGAATATTTTTAAAACGTAGTGTGTTCTGAAATGGCCTAGCAGTAAATTTGGTATCAGAGCCAGTGTTACCACCTGAAACAATATAGACCGCCTCAGTTCTATAGGTACCTATGTCTTGGATACGGTTCTTTATGCGTTTGATACCGTCATTATGCTTTCGATACCGCTGCTATTGTATAATAGTAGATTATACCACTAGTCAATAATGACAGCTACTATTCCCGAGGAATAATTTACGAACCGAGCAGCATAAGCGGCGAGGGAGTAAACTTCCAAGGTAATAATAGCCATTATTGCGAGTAGTATACTTTATCTACGACTAATTTAATTACTTACATAAAACATAATTGAATACAAGGAATGCAAGCTTCAACACAGCCATTTTTGACACTTCACATAGTTTGTATATTTTATTTCCATGGAGCTTCATTAATTTATATTAATTTGAGATTTTCAATGAAGAACAACTTTATTTGCCAATAAAACTAAAATTAGTAATATTACAATTAATAAACAGAACTGGTCGTGAACATTCAATAACTTTTTAGAGTCCCCTGTACCCAAAAAACCTATTTTTGTTCATTGGTCTGTGTGTCTGTGTGTGTGTGCCTGTAAACAGATTATCTCAAAAATGAAAAGAGGTATGACGTTGAAACTTCATATATACATGTTGTGTACTATCTAGATGCGACAGCAAGATTTTGAAGAAAATAGCATAACCGGAAGTAGGTGTGTACTCTTTTTCAGTTTTCGATTTTTTACAAAACGGCTCCAACGATTTTTTTCAAAGTTTACATTTTTATTATATTTTTAATGTGTATTGATATGAGATAGGTAGGTGATTTTCCAGTTGAATACTTCTAAAATGGTTTTCTTTTGTTTTTTCTCTATTTTTTTATTAACTCCTATTTTAAATAGAACATCCGGTATATTATTACATTCTTGAATTAAGCTTAACATTTTAGAGAAAATTTGTCTCTTCAACTAACCCTCTATTTTGTACCGCTTTTGTAGAATTTGTAGTTTTAGAAAATTTTTGACAAATGCTAAAAAATTAAAAATCAAATTTTTAGCTAATCACTGTAAAAGGAAGTTGTATGAGTGTATGAGTGTATCACAAAAGATTTTTAATTACATCATCTACGTGTGCTTTGAATTTTAATTTATCATCTATAATTTACTCCTAGATATTTAACTTGTGATACCTTTTCTATTTCGAAGTTTTCAATTTTAATTTTATTAAGCGATTCTTGATAAAATTATTGCTTTCGTTTTTGCGATATTCAGATTGAGTTTATTCTATATTTCTAACATCTTCGTCAGTAACTGTCACTAAGGTATCACCTGCAAACAGATTTATGGTGCAATGTTTTAGATTCAATTTTAAATCGTTTGTTACAACAAGAAATGGTTTTTACGACCGGTCGTCATTTTGTTGTATTACAAAATCGGGAAATTTTCGGATCGATTGCCCCAATCCCGTTACGATGGGCTGTAACAAAAATTTCCGGTTTACTCGGAAGGAGAAGGGCGGTTCTTTACAACCAGAAATTAGAGCTATGATCCGGTAAATGAAATACAGATATTCATTGCTAAGCGCCACTACTTTTTTGTCTAAATCGGGAACAACACTACAGGTAGGCTCATCCAGAAAGTAGAAGAAATTGCCTACTTTCCTAATTCTACCTTGGCAATGCTTAAACGGTGAACACAAACAGCTGAGTCGAACTTACCTTGACATACATTCTCTTAAAGCTATCTGAATTTCTGTACATCGGAAAAATACACAAAATACAGATGCAAACATCATAAATCTATTAATGAGACACACCACTATATAAAAAGGAACTATATTAATGTAGGAAAATATATAGGTGACAATGAACATCAAAAGAATTACTCTTTACAGTTAAAAACACTCGAAAAAGATATGTGAGGTTAATGGTTTGGTAATGTTTAAACTAAACACAGGCGCAAAAGTTGACAACATACAATATAACTACTTCAAAAACGGCGACAACTTTAAATTTACACAACGAATCTTTTTTACAACAATCAAAATTGACAACAAATACTCAAATATGACACAACGACAGTAATTACTTGATCTCACAACGTAAAACTACATACAGACATTAAAACTTGACGGTAAATGCTAAAAATTTACTTCAAGGTGGGAATTCCTATTCAAATCGTACTATTTAAATTCACAACAATGCTGCGTGGCGTGGCAGTACTTTGAAGATCATTTCACTGTATATTTACGTATATACCTTGATACTTTCTTCTTGTGCTGGTATCCAATTCTCCTGCCATTTCGCTTTTATTATTTTCATTGTCGCCATTCTTCATATTCTTCTTCCTCAACTCATTTTTGCCTATGTATTTTCCAACGGCTGATTTTTGTGGCTATTTTTGATATCATAATATCTTTGGGCATCTGGCTAGTCGCTTTTTTGCTGGCTTCTCTGGTATTCTAAGTTTTATTTGTTTCATTACTGTGGTGTTTCTATACTTTTATGTACCTACTTATTGTCTCGTCCATTTTTCTACACCCGATTGGGGTTTGTTCAGTACACTTTTATCTCTTAACTAATGTATTACCCGAGCTGCGCTTCGGCGGGAAAGGGTGCTACATGTCACAATTAAAAACACATACAACCTTACCAATTATACATACAAAATGTTGATAGATGAACATTGAAGTTGCACAATTTAATTGTTTTTTTAAATTTGACGTCGAAATCGGCGCTGAAGAGTTTATTGTGAACGTACCACATCAGCTGTTTCAACCGATCGTAATTTAATTTTACCGGCCTACGATCTAAGTCTAAAAATTAGTACAATTTTAAGCTATCATACAATTTAATCGGTCCAGTATCTTTGAAGGAGATAGCGAACAAACAAAGAGACCACCAATTTTATGGTAGAGATGTGGTCCACATCTTGCCCTTGGAGAATTCATTCTCAGGTTTTCTAGAAAATATGTTATTATGCTTGGGTTTCTATTTTGTGAAATTTATTAAAATCTCAAACGCCAAAACTACATGACTGTAATATTATAAAGACTGGCAGTGTTCTCAAAGCGCTGGTCAAGATAAGCAGGATATCGAATTTTTATAACGTTATCTGTTCTCCGTACACCATTAGCTCGAAAACGAAAAGGACTATGACACTTCCAAACTCATTGACCGTAGAACCAATAAAATCACATATAGTGCCTTGATGACTATCTAATGACCTTTGGAATAGGAAATTGCATACACACAAACTTGTAATAAGATATTGAGCTAACATGATTGGTAGTATATTTGCACTAAGGAAATAATATATCATTAAGCGTGATCTACTAGGTGTTATTTAATTGATATAAACACAAAAAATTAAATTAAATTCTGATCAACTACTTGGGCAACGGGCCACGTCTTTGAAAATTGCTCAAGTAGTTGATAAGGATTTAATTGTTAAAAACGAGTCTTCAGAATCCTTTAATATGGACGAATTGTCTTTTTTAAATAGGGGTTTAAAATTTAATTTAGGTCATATTAAACCACCTTTAGGAGATATCGTTGCCGGTATCGAAAGTTCAATTGCCACGTTAGACGAACAGTCTGAAGAATTCATTAGAAGAACTTGCAAAATTAAAATTTCGGAAAACCTGAAAGATAGAAAAGGTGAAACCACTGAATCGATTAAAAAAGACCATGGACTTATTAAGGGATTGCGCAACAAGGGATGTTTTTATCTAAAGGCTGACAAAGGTAATAATATTGTTATTTTAGATAAACAGGATTATTTTGATAGAGTAGGTACATTGCTAAACAATCGACTCTACAAAGCATTAAAAAAGTCTCCCCTAAGGAGCATGATTGTTAAAACACAGGATGTAATGAAGTCCTGTCCCACACTTACTACTCCAGCCCTTAGATATAAGCTGACTCTTTCTAATCCAGAAATGCCAAAAATGTATTGTTTACCTAAGATACATAAATCTGACAGAACGGTGAGACGTATTGTTTCTGGTATTAACTCCTCGACTTACCTCCTATCTAAATGGTTAACAAATGAATTTAGAAACTTGCCAAAACTTCAAAATAATTTTTCGGTCGAAAACTCGTTGGAGTTTATAAATAAAATTAAAGATTTGGAACTTGGTGAAAGCGAGTTTCATTTGACGCGTGTTCTTTGTTTCCCAGCGTACCAGTCCCACAAACTATGACTTGTCTGTGGGAATTGTTTGCGGATAATAATTTGAATTCAAACAAAATTGACGAGTTAGTTAGATTAACTACACATTGCATGTCCCAGAATAGCTTTCAAATAGATGGAAAATTCTATGAAAAGCACGAAGGAACAGCAATGGGAAACAGCATTTTCCCTTTCGTTGTCAACCCTTTTATGTCAAAATTCGAAACTGAATTTAAGAATAACACAGAGTATTTCCCAAGGATTTGGTTTAGATATGTGGACGACATTTTTGCTGTTTTTGATTTATCTAAATGTAGTACTGATAATTTTTTGAATCAGTTAAAATCTAAATTTCCTAGCATAAAATTCACATATGAAGTGGAAAACGAAGGACAACTACCATTTCCAGATACCTTAGTAATAAAAAATAAAAATAAGTTGGAATTCGATGTTTATAGAAAAGAAACCAATGTAAACAGATTCATTTTAGCGGATTCAAATCATTGTTTTCAACACAAAATGGCTGCTCTAAATTTCTTAGTGCATAGACTGTCAACCTTTCCTTTAAACAAAGATCGGTATACCACTGAACTTCAGACCATAAAGCATTGCTGTGCACAATGGTTTCTCTTCTAATATTATTGTTAATTTAATTAGGAAACAAAAAACAAAATTGCACGTTCGAAATTCCACAACTCTCGTCAGTCTTAGAAGTGAAGGACTCAAATACATTAAAATTCCGTTGCACCCGGCTACAAAGGGCCTAGCAAACATTTTTAAAGAATCGGACCATAAAGTTGTGAATGACTCAAATAACATTATTAAAAATTTGTTGAGAAATTCAAAAAACAAACTGGGGACTTTAGAGAGATCTGGATTTTTACGAAATTAAATGTTCCCATTGTGATTCTAAATATATTGGGCAAACATGTCGTAATTTTGGTACTAGAATTAAAGAGCATTTAGCTCATTTTAGATTCAACAGATTCGAAAAATCGAGTATGGCCCAATATATTTACGAAACGGGTCATAGTATAAAAGAAGATGACGTAAAAATTGTAAAAGCGTTAACTTCAATAAAGTAACTAAATTAATTTGAAAGCTTGGCCATTTTTAAGAACCGAGATAATAAATGTTTCAACAAAGATGGTGGACCGTTCTCCATCTTGTATGATTTGTTGAAGTTACATTAACCGTCGGCCAAGTTCATTGGCTCTCGGCCACGCCCTCCGGGTCAGACAGTATAAATAGACTGCTCCACAAATGAACTGGACCATTTGCATATATTGGTGCAATTTTTAAAAATGTTTTCCAAAAGAAGTCATGGCATTTGTGGTAACCTTTCAGCATTGTATCACTATAAAAAGCATTTCTTTTCATAATTTGGTTTAAATAAAATTAAGTCCATTAATAAAATATTATCAGTTGAAAATTTTGAATTTTGTCCAAATGTTGATAGCACATTGCATACAAAGTTCTTCCTCTTATTTTTGTTAAATATAGTTTTTTTATATATTTTTTATTTTATTAATCTGATTTTGTTAATGCGTCAGTTAATACTTAAAACTAGTGAAATTAAATATGTTTAGTATGAGTATACTATAAAACAAAAACTACTATATATTTTTATATTACGTAATGTAACAAATACATATTTTATAGGTGGTCCAGTTCATTTGTGGAGCAGTATAGATGTAAAATGCGCGGACATCGCCCACTTTCATCTGTGATTTGGTCACGAGTATATCGTTGCCTTTTTGTAGTATAAGTTTTTCGTAGCTACCGATGGTGACAGCTTGGCTGTCGAAATATGTATTTAGCAGTTGTTAAATATTTGTGTGGTGAGGGGTATTAACGAATTTGTAATAACTGATAACCATTCATTGTTTAATGAACTCAACAACAGACAAGAATCAGTCCCTAACGTTTATCACTTGTATCAATCACAATTCAACAATTTTCACACTGTTAACGAAAAATCAGAGCTGGCTAGGTTCTTCTTAGTCCACGCGTCGAACTTTTGGACTATCTCAGGGGTCATCAAAGACGTGAAGCCTCCCACTTTCCCTGATCGAACAAGGTCACTTTTAGCGATAGTTAAGTCGTAGTCCTTTAATGTTTCTATAATTCTGCTGCTGTCCAAAGCACTGTTCTTCTTCATCGACTCGAAGCTCAAGTGCTTAACGAGCTTCTCGAGCTGGCCATCTGTAAGATTCTTCCCAAGGAAAGATGCTACTTTTACAATTGTTGCAGGAAGGTCGACCTTCATGTCTTCGTAATTAATGGTAAGGATGTTGGGACGGTGCCTTTGCCCCCAGAAGCTGAGCACGTATTTCCAGAACGGACTATAGGATACTAAAATAGTACAAATAAAATTGGAACGAGAAGATATTTATGAAATTCTACCTCTTCCGCCCAGATACAAATTGCTGAATTCCTCAAACGTTCCTTTGTAGCCCGCTATAGACCTGGCTTGGTGATAGTGCGACACGCAGGTGTCCTTAGGGTTTCTATAGATCCATATTATCTGAAATGTTTGTATGTTCATACTGTATAGTGTCCACATGCTACCGGTTTTGCTCAGGTTTGTACCTTTGGTTGCTTGGATCCATTTCGAATTTGTTCTGGCAATAGGGACCAGTGTAGATGCGATTTGATGCATCGAGGACTTTTTAACTGCTCTATTGAAGCGAAGGGATCTTCACTTACGCTTACCAGCTTCATTATCTTGAAGTCGTACAAAATTGGCATACTAAATAAATATTTTAATTAGCAACAGTTGCCGAAATTGAAGCAGTAAATTAGGTGGATGACTTACTCCAACAAAGGGCATCTAATCCAAGAGTGCTGCTTTGCTCCTTCGTAATCAAGATCATTAACGAGCAGCCAGAGTAGTTCATGGCACCATGTTGTTCCTGTTGAATGATATGACAATTTAAAGGATGTCGATTATGGAAAACAGTTGTTACTGTGGAAAAACTAATTACCTGATTTAGCAATTCCAAACAAACAGACATCGTCATCTCGTATTTCAAATTTTCTTATTCGTTCTTCGTAGTCCTGATAGTAGATAGGCAGGCAAGTTTTATCTACTCCGGCTTCCACATAACCGGTACGTACCGGTGACGTAAATTCTTTATTTAAAATTCTATCTAATTCCGTATCGTTTTCAATTTTTCGGATTGGAACAGCCATGGTAGTGGAATTTTAGTAAGCAAACTAAACTTTTACTAGTTGAACTGTAATTTATATGGTAACGTTATCAGTTCCAGATAAGGATCAAAAGATTTTGGTAATTCTTATCTTATATTTACCTTTGGTTTAAGACAGTGCACGAATGTTTAGTACAAGGATAAACTAGTTCTACAGGGAATTTAGTTTAATATTTAACTTAAGCGTTTCGTTTCTATGCCACCATTTAATCATTCAGGTCATTTCCATAGTTACAAATGAGACCAATAGATTAGAGCGTGTATTTTATGAGTTAACATAGGAATTATTACTTGTCAAATAGACAATTGATAGTTATCCTAATGTATACCACTGAATAAAAGATACAACACACAAGTTGTACCTAGGTATCTACTTTTTAGTTGCATACCTACATTCCGGTAACAAAATTAAAGTTTATTATTAGCAAGTACCTAATTCAAATTCGTATATTAACTCGCAAAATAAACGCTCTAATCTATTGATTTGATTGGTAACTTTGGAAGTGACCTGTATGATTAAATGCTGGCATAGAAACAAAACTGCTATGTTAACCATTAAAATAAATTCACTGTATTAGTATTTCAATACTATCAATACTATTTTTTGTTTTTTATCAACACCACCTTAAATAGCACCTAATAGATCACGCTTAATGATATATTTTTTCTTAGTGCAAATATACTACCAATTGCAATTTCCTATTCCAAAGGTCATTAGATAGTCATCAAGGCAATGTATGTGATTTTATTGGTTTATTGGTTCTACGGTCAATGAATTTGGAAGTGTCATAGTCCTTTTCGTTTTCGAGTTAATGGTATACGGCTGCTTATCTTGCTTAACGTTTTGAGAACACTGCCAGTCTTATCTTATCTTCAATAGAAACCCAAGAAAACCTGAGAATGAATTCTCCAAGGGCAAGATGTGGACCACATCTCTACCATAAAATCGGTGGTTTCTTTCTTTGTTCGCTATCTCCTTCAAAGATACTGGACCGATTAAATTGTATCATAGCTTAAAATTTTACTAATTTTTAGACTTAGATCGTAGGCCGGTTTTTATTTTTAAAAAAGTACGAAAACATAAAGTAAAATTAAATTACAAGCGGTGGAAACAGCTGATGTGGTACGTTCACAATGAACTCTGCAGCGCCGATTTCGACGTCAAATTTAAAAGAACAACTAAATTGTGTAATTTCAATGTTCATCTATCAACATTTTGTATGTATAATTGGTAAGGTTGTATGAGTTTTTGATTGTGACATGTAGCACCCTTTCCCGCCGAAGCGTAGTTCGCGTGATTCATTAGTTAAGAGATAAAAGTGTACAGAACAAACCCCAGTCGGGTGTAGTAAAATGGACGAGACAATAAGTAGGTGCATAAAAGTATAGAAGCACCACAGTAATGAAACAAATAAAACTTAGAATACCAGAGAAGTCAGCAAAAAGGCGACTAGCCAGATGACCACAGATATTACGTTATCAAAAATAGCCACAAAAATCAGCCGTTGAAAAATACATAGACAAAAATGAGTTGAGGAAGAAGAATATCAAGAATGGAGACAATGAAAATGGATAATAAATGTGGATTATATTGACTAACAAATACAGTAGAAAATAATAAAAGCGAAATTGCAGGAGAATTAGATACCAGCACAAGAAAAAAGTATCAAGGTATATACGTAAATATACAGTGAAATGACCTTCAAAGTACTGCCACGCTATGCAGCCTCTGTTGTGAATTTAAATAGTACGATTTTGAATATGAATTTCTACCTTTTAGCATTTACCGTCAAGTTTTAATGTCTGTATGTAGTTTTACGTTGTGAGATCAAGTAATTACTGTCGTTGTGTCATATTTGAGTATTTGTTGTTTAGTTTAAACGTTGAACCATTAACCTCACTAATATTTTTCGAGTATTTTAAACTGTAACGAGTAATTCTTTTGATGTTCATTGTCACCTACATATTTTCCTACATTAATATAGTTCATTTTTATATAGTAGTGTGTCTCATTAATAGTTTGATGAGGTTTGCATCTGTATTTTGTGTATTTTTCCGATGTACAGGAATTCAGATAGCTTGCAGAGAATGTAAGTCAAGCTAAGTTTGACTCAGCTGTTTGTGTTCGCCGCTTAACCATTGCCAAGGTAGAATTAGGAAGGTAGGCAATTTCTTCCACTTTCTGGATGAGCCTACCTGTAGGGTTGTTCCCGATTTAGACAAAAAAGTAGTGGCGCTTAGCAATTACTATCTGTATTTCATTTACCGGATCGTAGCCCTAA